>JBBMKE010353118.1:0-13184 GCA_037834125.1 Lippia alba | reverse complement strand
ACCCTCCAAATAACTGGAGATCTTCATTTTACTCACCTTCTGACCAATCCAACATTCATTCTGTGCTGCAAGACAATCAAGGCCTCCTTTACTCAATCGAAATAGTCAAATACTACAACCATCATAATGCAGATACCATTGATCAGGTACGTTGAGTTTGCTTAGGACAAAAAAAGGGAAAAAAAAAGAAAATTGATTAGGTACGTAAAACTGCATGCATGCTAGATGGAACCCTAATAAAATATTTTCCTTTCAAAAATGAAATGATAATCTTTTTTCTCCTCGTAAAAGATAATAATTGTGAGAGTTTTCTGCAATTTTCTAAAACATCAGGGACATTAAATGTAATTTGTCTAATAATGAAGTAAAATGACATGTTGCAGGAAATTGAGGCGTTGGTGAAGCATTTGAAGTTCATTCCTGGTTTGATTTTCAAGAAAGATGTACCATTCTTGGACTTCCTCACTAGAGTTGGAAGCGGAGACGGAAATGAGAAGAATTCAGAAGGGCAATCAATGGAATCTCATCCATGGCTGAATCTGTTCGTTCCAAAGTCGAGGATCATGGATTTCAATCATGGTGTTTTTCTCAACATCATTCGCAAGCTTAAGCTTAACTCAGGCCCCATTCTTTTCTACCCTTTAAACAGACAAAAGTACTACTCTTCTTCTCTCACCACACTTATTTGTTTACATTTTCTATGCATGTTCGCCCAAGAAAAAGAAATGCTTGTGCTTTTATTAATTTATTAGGGAGAATTATAAATAACCTCCTAAATTTACTCCAATTATGAAAAAAAAAATTATAACTGAGAAATTTTGGATATATATATTAAAATAAAGTGTCCAACAATGGTACTAATTAATCTAGCTACAAAACAGATGGGATGATCGAATGTCAGCTGTAATACCTGATGAGGACATCTTCTACACCCTCGGACTATTGCCCTCGAGTAGGACCGATGAATCACATGTTTATGATAAATTAAATCACGAAATCATTGAGTTCTGTGAAAAATCTGACATCAACATCAAGCAGTATCTTCCACATCACAAGCGCAAGGAAGATTGGATGAAGCATTTCGGATCCAAATGGGAAACTTTTGAGGAGAGAAAACTCAAATTCGATCCCAGAATGATTCTATCTCCAGGGCAGAGAATCTTTACCTCTGTAGTAAATGATGATTTTTGAGCTTTACGTGAGATTAGGTCAATTTGTAGAATTAACTAGCTAGGTTTGGTTATGTTATTATATTATTAATTATCGTTTAACTTTGGAGCTACTTAGTACCATATTAGGTTAATTTCTCAGGTGGTTTGCATGCATGCATGTAACGTGCTCTATGTCTCTTTCTCGGGAAAAAAATGCAGAATTTGTTATGTATGATCATTATTTTGGCATTTTTGTCTCTCCTGAATTAGATCACTTAAAAAAATACCTATTACTACACTTTTCTTACTCTAATTTTGCACAAATGTAACAATAAACGGATTTCCCCTCATTAATTTTTAGTGAAGTGTAGAAAAGTTAAAATAATCGTTCTTATTTAGCTTTTTGTTTGTAAAAATAAAATTTTGACAATAATAACAACTTAAATATCTTTATCGCTCATAATTTGTTAATTTATTCAAGTTTTCATTATAGCAATTTTTAAATTTTTTAGTCTCTCCAAAATTATAAAAGGACCAATTCCTAAATAATAACAACTTAAGAAAATTGTAAATCTTTCTTTCCTACCACTTCCCACCACCACTTTAAAGTTTAAAATTAGAAAAAGTTGTTTTTTCACTCTATAATTATGAAAGTTGAATTTTTTTTTCTCTAAAAATTTTTTAGACCAAATTATAGAGAGACGTCCGTTTAGCTATGCAAGGTTTGATTGTTTTTATTTCTTTTAATTTTTTGTTTTTCAATTTAGGATCATCATTTTTGTTTTTTCTAAGAACTTGTTGTCATTTTTACCTAGGAAATATTGATGCTATGAGAAACAAATTAAAGATATTCCTTGAGAAGAAAGTCGTTACTAGCTCTTACCCATTATCTTTTCTATTTTGAGTTTTTTTACTCAGTAATATTTCGTAAATGTAAAATTATATATCACAATTTTTGTTTACATCAATTTATTTTGTGTTTCATTTTCTTTGGAAGATGATGAAGATCAACTCACACGTTGATGAATGTAGTAGCATGGAGAATTTATTTTTATTTTTTATGTTCAAGAATGAGCTTCGCTTTTAATTTTTTTTATGTATCTAGTTGCACAACATCTATCATTGTTGAGCATTCTCCATCCCGTTTCAACAAGTATCACTATATTTCTTTTCGAGTTTTTCTGAGACTCAACTCACATTCTCTTTCTAGGCACCTTCTTCCATCGTACAAGATGAGTTCGTTTCTTTGTTTTGGCATTGGTTTTAATGTTCACTTGAAAATGTGCATTGTTTTGTAATTTTTTTAAAGTTGAAGGATCATTTTGTCGTCCGAAAAGTTAATGTACCAGATCGGCGAAAATGAGTGAGATGGTATACTAATTTTGTAATTTTTTCGTAAAAAAAAAATTGACTCCACCCATTAAAAATATAAAATATTAGCCTTTTACATCATGCAAAATGCTACATTTTATAAATTTAGAGCATCAAATCTTCTACTCCATTTAATATTTTATTTCATACTCCACATATTGAATGTGCGATAGGCATATAATTTTGCTACATTTTTTAACAGATGAACCTATATTGTTAATAGAGAAAAATAACAGTAACAAAATTCTATCAACGAAAGGAAAAAATATATTCATATATATGATATTAAAAAAAAGCAAAAATTATATATCTAATAAATTACTGTCATCTTTTTATTATTTTATTTTTAGGGAAAATCACATCCAACTACCCTATATTTAAGCCTAATTACAACATAGTCCATGATTATTTAGCCCCTAACTTTTGTTAATATTTGTAATTAGGCCTAATTTTTGTAAACTTTTAGGGATGATTTTTTATTTTTGGTCATATATTAAATATAACACTCATAAAAGCATTTGGAACATAAGTGTACTTTTATAAATTTAATTAATGGATTTCATGAAAACAAGAAATATAGCTAGGTACTATATTGTAATATCCAAAAGAATAGGAGAGCGGGTTGTAATTAGGCCTAAACAGATGGTAGTTGGATGTAATTTTCCTTTTTTATTTTTTTAAGTTGGTAATGAATAGATTAATAATTTTTATATTACCATAAAAATATGTAAAAATTAAGATATCTCTTTTTACTTTGAATAGATTAGCATAAAAATTAATTAAGAAAGACATTGATTAATATTATTACTTTGAATATTATGAAATAATTACAATAAAAAGTAAGACTGTTTGTTAAAGTCTTTTTTTAATTATTATTATTTATTGGATATACAAATATTATTTTTTTATTTAATATGATATATATAAATATTTTTTTCCTTTCGTTGATGGAGTCATTTTCTTCGTTAATAATATCATTCTATCTTCACAAAATCTAGTAAACTTTCATACGTGCCACACATTCACTATGTGGAGTATGAAATGAAACACTAAATGAAGTAAAGATCTGGTGCTAAAATTATTTTTTTTTACAGGGTGAATTAAATAATTTATATCTTGGGCATGATCTTTTTATTCCCCCCTCTTTCGATTAGAGAAAAAAACAAGATTTTAATTAATATGGCAAAATCAAATTCAACCATAGTCCATCCACTATTTAATTGATCATTATCTCTGAAAATCATATTAAACTTACTACTAATTAATTACTCTCACTTAAAGCATTAATTTTGCTTACAAAAATATATAAGAAAAATATATGAAACAGAGGGAAATTAAAAAAAAAAAACCCGTAGAATTTCTAAATCCTTCATTGCCGCGCCCTAACTAAATAACTGCCTATATAAACCCTCCTCCCCCATCCTGCTCATCAGCTCTGAACTCCCATTTTTCCCCTTCAGCCCTTTCTGAAATGACAAAATTTCCACTGATCATCGTGTTCCTAATTTCGATATTCTCCGGTAACACAATCACATTTGCCGATGCATCATCCATTGTCTCCACACCATGCAACGACGACCTTGCTGTCACTACCGGTAAGCACCATTTCAAAATTTGTTCAGGACTCTCTTATCGGTAAAATAGTTGGAAATTCTCTCAGTTCTTACTGTTATAATAGGTGGTATCATTGATGATTGATAAATAATTGGAAATTCTCAGTTCTTACTAGTATTCTTGATGATTGGTAGATATAATCATCGGAAAATATCAGTTCTTAATGTTGGAATAGGTAGTATTGTTGATGATTGGTAAATATAATAGATGGAAAATCTCAGTTCTTTCTGTTGGATCGGAGTTGGTAGTATTGTCGATCATTGGTAAATCGTCAGGAATTTTCAGTTAGTCAGTTACGTTCTTACTGTTGGGATAGGTAGTATCGTTGATGATTTGAAAATGGTTGGAAATTCTCACTTCTGGATTGACAAGTATTAATGTTGATGAGCGATAAATAATAGTTAGGGTTTAGGGATGATGTTATTATTCGAAAGTAATTCCCCCGCTCGCACAGGTGCAAAAGCCCTATCGGAGTCGGCTATCAGAGAACGTGAAGTTTCGCATCAAGGGGATGCTTCGGCTCCTACTGCTCGTTCAGATTTAGAAGACATTAGTGTTCTGAATGATGAGGTACCAGCTTCTATAGAAGATATATATCCGTCCTCCTGTTAAATTCTGGAATCCGGGAATACATTCGTGCAACGAATCTCAACCCGATTATATATATTTCCTTCCGGTTCATTGATGCAGGAGATGTACTGTTCAAGTTCAACCAGAAGGTATTTGACCGATCAAGATTGCTGTGATCCTAAGGTACATCTCTTAATACCTTCCTTAACAGAAATGCTTTCTTATTTTTATTTCTCCGGCGCCTATCGTTCTGCCTTTCTTTCTTGTCTCAGCTTGGAGTTTCAATTGCACGCTATGTGTCTATGGTGAAATCCTTAGCTCCCCCCCTAATGCCCAAGGTATGTATTAATTAGAGATTTTGATGAGTTTGTAATTTAGTTTATTCTGAGTTTAATTGCATACCATTTTGTGCATCAGGGAAAAGTTATATGGTCAGATGGGCAAAAACCATCCAATATGACCAAAGCTTTTTCGTTCTTTTACGAGCCGACAATTTGGGATATCCTGTATAGGTTCCTTCATTTGATTATCCAGGGGCTGTTTTGGTACTACGTCGGCTGGATTGCGGTGGATGCCATCGGCTGATAGAATGGTTAAATGTAACATCTCTCCGAGAATGGTCGTTTGATACACCTGAAACGAAACGGTTTAATGGTAAATAGTATCCAGATTGTTCGTTGTTACTGATTTACTGTGTACCTTTCTTTCATACTTGATAGCTTGTGTTGCATATAAACTTTGCGTCGTTAATGGTACCCTGAAATGAATGGTTCGGGCATGAACTGCGTTAATGGTATACCTTGAAATGAATGGCTCGGGCATGAAGTACTGCCCCAGATTTCATAGATGCTCAGCTAATTAAGCTCATAAACCATATATCAGATGTTACGCTTGTTTGGTTCTTGGGTATTCGGGTCGGGCTGGGCCTACCGGCACTGTTTTATCTTTCCATTCATTTTTCATTAATTACAATTGTATGGATTTTGTCCTGAGCTAACATTTATATAAGCGCAAATTACAAATTTAGTATACCGATTCAAAATTTGAAAGGAATACCATGAAGAGATATGAGAAATGTCATATTTATGGAGATATATAGGAAAAGAAAATATAAAATGATTGAAATAATATAGGAGAAGAAAAAAGGAACAAAAATTGTGGGTTAATTAGTTTTTTAAAGAAATTTTGGAGGACCGCTGGGAACAAATTGTCCACTCACTATCTTATAGGTTATATATAATCTCCGCTGAACTTTTTAAAATTCCTTACACAATTTTTTTTTTTTTACCATGCTCTCTCTCTCACTCTCATAATAGCATTCCCATCTGATCGCCTTTGTTTTCAGGTATTTTGACCATTCTCTCTCTTTGTTTTCCGTTATTTTGATCAATTTCATTCTAGTCTACTTATTGATCACTCACGCAATATTAATGTCACCAGTCACCACATATCATTATGCTTGATTGTACAACAAAAAAAGATTATGTCTCATGTGTTCATACTCTATTAATAATTAATTTTTCCATGATCATTTGTATGTATAAATTAGAGTACGTCTTAGTCTTTAGCTTTGGTCACTTGATCATCTTAGCCGCCAGATAGATCAATTGGTCATTTGGAGATTGTTTGAATTTTTTATAAATATTTCTTTATATTTAATTTTCTTATCTCTTTTTCTCTCTATTTTATACTTTTTTTAGTAAATTTTTTATTTTTATTTTAAAATATAATTTAATTTATAATTGTTTAGTTATAGGTATAATATTATATTAAAGTAATATAGATATATCTTCACATAAATAAAATATTCCTTCTTATATTATCTTGTACGTCAATTTAATAAATTAACATAGTAATAAATATAAATATAAGTTCAATAAGTATTTATACTATTAACGAAGTAATAAATTTAATTGGAATTAATATTAGTCTAAGTTATAATTTTATACTACTAAAATTTTAAGTTTAATTAAAATTTTATCTTTTACTTTTTTTTCTTTTCTTTCATTACTTTGATAACTCAATACTTTTATCCTATTTAATGTTTTCTTTTATGTTTATTGACTATAATTTAACGGTAAGATTTAGTTTTTATTTTATTACAATCACAAGTTGGAAAAACTTCAGCAAAAATAAAAATGCTTATTCATATTATTTATAATATAATTAATAATAAATATATTAATTTTGAAAAGAGTCCTTACTATAATACTCTATATGACTTGTAGAGATTGGATGAGTTTTAATTCTAATTTATGAAGGAGTCTTATTTTCACTCAAATACATATTTTTAAAATTTTTAAATCATATTACATCTATAAATTGGTATGAGTCTTAATCTTAATTTACTACAGAATCCTATTTTCATTAAAATACTTATTTTTCAAAAGTTTAAATATAATAATAAATAATATTTACCAAGTTATCTTCTAATTTAATAATATTAAATTAAAAAAATCCTCGTTTGAGGCTTTTGTTCTGTATTCGCGTCAGTCTAGACTTATGTTTGAAAAAGAGAGAAAAAAAAGTGTCGATAAATCCAAAACCTAATTCATACTTTTATATATGGACATAGATGTTCATGCCATTTAATTCCGTGTTTGAAATCAAAGATTATTAAACTCTCGTCCACTTATTTGCTTAGGGAACAAGGGCGGATATCAGACGCCAAGTTGCAAGAGGAGCGAGGTATTCTGCTCTAGTGCTCTGTTAAATATCTTATATTCCATACAGGAACAGAAGGCATAGGATATATAATCAATATTTAATAACTTGACCAATCACATTATTCAGAAGGTACAGGCTATTCGAATTTGTAAAACCTTCTTCCTCTATTTTATGATTATCATATCCAGAATAATTTTGTTAATTTGCGTTTGAATTTGTAATAGTTTCTTATACTATTTTGCTTGATTTGTAAATACGTATACTGTGAATACTTGGTGAACATACATCTGATTTCATTGCAGTTGGATTCAAGAGCACAAAGGCATTGTTTTGCAAGAAGAGAGTAGGAAACAAGTCTGAGTTCATATGATCACTTGGTGAAAGCATTGTCTGACTTCCAAGTTAACATAATTGATACAATACAATGTTGTCAGTTTTTGATGCTATAATTGAGTTTTTCTCAGATTGGGTGGCATTGGCTGTTGATATTGCATCTGCTCAAGCTGTGATCTTGGGATTGCCCATTAGAGGTTTTCATCTTCTCTTTGGGACTGTGTCCCGTCAGAATTTACAGGATTTCTTGTAGTGAGACTTGCCTGACGTAAGAACTTAACCACCTGTTCACATCATTATAGGTCGTGTGCTTGTGGAGGGTTTTCTATTACTTGTAATTTTTTTCCTTCTATGTCAAAGAAGTTACATGCTACCAAAAGAACCATTGACAAAGAAGGTAAGCCTTCTGAATCTTAGATTTTTTCATATGAAGAGCATTATGAATATCTGCTTTACCTGTTTTAATTTTGGTGTCATTTGTATTCCGCAACCAACTATTTTGAATGGGGTGCACCGAATTATGTTAGTTCTCTTGATCTTAATGGTTTGCAGGAAGTAGATGAGTTATGTGATGAATGGATCCCGGAACCCCTCGTTCCTTCTATTACTGAAGAAATAAAGTATGAACCTCAAGTCTTGGAAAGGTGAATCTTCTCATTCAGTCAGAAATTTCGAAGTACTTTTTTCTTTTTTCTTGAAATGATGTGGAGGAAATATTTATGTCTCGCTCAATCATGCTATGTTTACATCAATCGTAAGTATTGTATTAACAGAATCAAATCCATTTACATTCACTAGCATTATTCATTTATTGAAATGATAATCTTTTCTAATTCCTAGGTAGATTTCCTATTTTTGCTATGAGATTTAGTTTCCAAGACATTGAATTTGCTCTTGGATTCACTTGTTGCAGAAGTGCTGGGCCGCATACTGTGATCAATGGAATGGAAGTTGTGAACTTCACTTCAGCTAATTACCTTGGTCTTCTAGGGCATGAAAAGATACAAGTACCTCTAATCTTTGATCATTCTTTCTTGTTTAATGCCCTCATGGTTTGGCACTGATGACATTGTTGGAAAACAGGACTCATGTACTAAAGCACTGGGAAAATACGGAGTCGGTTCTTGTGGTCCTCGTGGATTTTATGGGACACTTGGTATGATCTGAAATTGACCTATATATATGTAGGTTTCTTTAATCTTGGGCTTATAATGAAACCCCTTGGACACCTTTGTAAGAAGGGAGATGTTGTCGTGGTGTGAGTATTTTACTTCCTTGTATTCTAGGCAATTTTTCGTAGTAATACTGCACACTTTGAAGACTTGAAGTGCTTAATGAGAATTTACTTTATGTTTCAGATGTATTAGCTTACGAAATTCATTTTGTATATTATTTAGAAGGTGTTACAATGGTAGAAATTGTTCTCTTATGTACAACTACATTTCTCTCTTATCATCAGTTAAATATATGTTACATATATCCTTGTTTCACAAATATTTATGTTTTTTCTTCTTCCATCCATCATCTCTCTTCTGGCGTTGTACATTTAGTGTATCGATATCCTATGTTACAAACTAACATATAACGGTGTATTGACATTGGACAAGGCCTTCCTTTTCCTTCTTCACACAATCTGTTAATTATATGGTGCAATAACTATGCTCTCTTGAGCTCATTATAGGCATTTAGCATGGGACCAACTTGATAATATGTACTAATGTATTGTTTTGTGCTTTTATCTCTTGTTACATTCAATTAGTTCCTTTATAGTTTATATTACTGCTTTGGCATATGTATATGTGATTTTGGATTGGAGAAGCATTCATTTTTTATTTTTCTTCCTTTATGTTCGTTTTCTTTTCCCGTTCCTTGGGGTTGGTGTTGGATCTCATAGAGATGAAGGTGTCCACTGGGGAATACAAAATGGCCTTCACCTCTCCAGGAGTACCATTATTTATTTCAAACACAACGACGTGAATTCTTTAAAGAGTGTTCTCGAAAATATTACCCATGACAGTAAGAAAACTAAGAAGCTTAGGCGGTATATTATTGTCGAGGCTGTCTATCAGGTATCTCTTCTTACTTATCTGGTGTTTGTTTCTGAAAAGGGGATTATAGAATTTATTGTCTCCCTATGGTCTCATTAATCCTAGTTTTTGTGCTGAATCTTTATGATCCTTTCTGTGCAACATCAGAATTCTGGTAAAGTGGCTCCATTGGATGAAATCATCAAGTTGAAGGAGAGATATCGATTCCGAGTAATACTAGATGAAAGCAATTCTCTTGGAGTTCTTGGATGTTCCGGTAGAGGCCTAACCGAACATTGCAATGTTCCAGTACGTTTGCCTCCTTTCTTGGTTAGATTCGATGCGTAATTAATCTACTCTCTGAATACACTACTATATGCAGATTGAGAAAGTCGATATGGTCACTGCTGCAATGGGACATGCATTGGCCTCTGAAGGAGGGTTTTGCACCGGGAGTGCTCGAGTTATTGATCACCAGGTATATTTGCATGTTTTCTGTACGGAAGTTCATCAGGCAGTATTTGAATGCAGTTGTTGCAAACATTGCATGTATTTTCCTGCTTCGATAATGCAAATTCCATATCGATTGGCAGCGTCTCAGTAGTTCTGGCTATGTATTTTCTGCTTCATTGCCTCCTTATCTGGCAAGTGCTGCAATCACTGCCATTGATGTTCTGGATGCAAATCCAAAACTCATCACCAAATTGAGGGAAAATATTGCTACTCTGCGTAAAGGTGTTCATCTGCTTTCCTTTTCTTTTTTCTTTCAACATAACTTTTTTTTTTTTTTGGTGAGGGACTGCTATAATTTGGTGAGAACATAACTTATTTTTATTCCTTTCCATTATTGAGGGTGTATTTTAGTAACTATCCCCAAACCTCAGGGGTAGTTGCTGTAATTTGTTGAAACCTCTTGAATCGATTTCCTCTGCTTCTCCATCTGATATCGTGTAAGATTCCAGGTTTATCGAACTTACGAGGCCTCGAGATAATGAGTCATCCCGAGTCACCAATAGTTTTCCTGAGCCTGAAGAAGTCTACAGGATCCATCAAGAGTGATCTTCAAGTGCATGAAGACATTGCTGATCATGTAAGTGGTCTCAACTCTTTGCTCGTCGTGGATTTTTCTCCTGACTCTTAAGTTTGAATGCCATATATATGATGATCAATGTGTTTGCAGTTATTGAAAGAACACTCCATTCTTGTTGCCACTTCAAAAAGAGCAACTATATACAAATGCAAGTTACCCGCTGGAATTAGGGTGTTTGTGTCTG
This sequence comes from Lippia alba, assembly GCA_037834125.1. Taxonomy (NCBI): domain Eukaryota; kingdom Viridiplantae; phylum Streptophyta; class Magnoliopsida; order Lamiales; family Verbenaceae; genus Lippia; species Lippia alba. Next base: position 2,177 of record JBBMKE010353118.1, on the reverse strand, counting down.
CTGGTCATTCAGAAGATGATCTGGAAAAGGCTTGTCAATCCTTCAAGAGAGCAACAGCCCTCTTATTGGCGGATCAATGATTCTAATTTTAATCAAATGGTTTAATTAAAACAAATGTGAATGATGAAATTATTCCCAGAAGAAGTCATATGATGTATAATTTACGGACACTTCTAAAAATATTGATATTGTAATTTTGAGAGAAAAATTTTGTGTCACTATGTTGCGTCCGTGATTCGCAGCAGATGGTATCATGCCAAGGTGGTAGCATATGAAGGGTCGGTGATGTTTGTGCTGGTCTGATTTTGCTTTTGTAGGTGTATGTGACAAACGTGTGTAGTTCGTCGATTTGAGTGGTGTCTTGTAAGGCGGGTGTGGTGGTGCAATTTATGAAAACTACACAAAATAAATAAAAAATATATATTTTTAACAAGGACCCTCCTACCTTTATTTCACCAAAGGACCAAAGATACATAGAACCAATCCAAATATCAAACAAAGAAATCATACAAAAATATCTGCGAAAATAAAGAGTAACGGACAACTTCGGGCTTTTAGTATAATATATCCAAGTCCCATTCGAGGACGTGCCGGAGCTAGCCATAATTATGACAATCAAACTAATAACTAATAGCAAGATTCAGATTAGCATGAGTGGTTTATTCATTATGTGGATTGACATGGAATACTTACGATTTAAAACTTGATTCGGACTAACTAAGATATACCAGTCAATGTTACAAAGCAACTCATCATGCTTGCCTCAAACCCCCTGTGTTAGGTGAAATGGATGGAAAAAACCTTGTGTTATAAAACTTAACATAGAAACCCTGTGTTTTCAAAATATTTGCATACCGAATCCTGAAAATTTCTAATTTTGGTAGAAAACTAATTTTCTCTATTCATTGAATGTGAAATAACTAATTTACTCTTTTATATTCTGATATAAGTTCAAATCTCTCATTTATTCATTACTTTTTTATATGCAACGCGAAACCTAGTACAAAATAAAAATTACATTAAAAAATCTATAACACATAAAAAAAAAAGATATATGGAGAGATTTGCATCCAATAAATAGAAAAAAATAGTATTCTACCAACACCAAAAAATTTTAGAGTTGGTCATAAAGTAAATTGTATTTTTTGTCATTTGGGTTAATTACATATAAACCCCATGAGAGTATTAGTAACTACAAACTTATGACCCTCTTAGTCAAACAATTATACATACACCCATTAGGGAGTTTGAAAATTACACATAACACCCAAGAATTAGAGTTTTGTTAAATTTTTTATGACATCATTAAACTTTTAACTTCATTTTTTTACTTTACCCCTTCATTTAGAATAATAATTTTTATTCCAAAAATTACGTAATTATATTTGAATTGGTATTGAAAATTTGAATTTAATAAATTAAATTATTAACTAATATAAAGTAGTATGATTTTGTCATTTCAAATATTAAATTATATATAATAAATTTGAATTTAATGTGTTGAATATAATATTTAAAAAACATAATATATATAAAATTAGTAATATATATAATAAAGTTTATATATTACGTTTTATATATATCTCATATATACTATATATATATACCCTTACTGGACTGCTGCAACACCGCCACCGCTCGCCGATGCCGCCCAATAAAGCACCACCTCCACAGCACTTTGTCCCGCACCACCGCAAATTTTGAAAGAAATCAAAATATATGGCCAAATATAATTCTACTTTTATATATGTTGGCAGCTCAGATTTCAACTCAAGTTCAGTTCTCTCTTCTTCTTCTTATTCAACCTTAGCTTCCTCATCAATGGTGGGACTGGAATTCCCAAATGACGTCTCGGGTACCATTCCTCCCACAAGGCAACGAACAGGAAAAAGGGTATGATAATTCCACTAGCGACTTGTTTGGAGAGAACAATTACGAGATTAACATCCTCAACGCAAACTTAAATCACTCCGATTGTAGATCTGAGCGTAGATCTTGTATTGTGTTTGTGCGGGGGTACGGTGGTGTTGCGTCGGTCGGCGTCGGAGTGCTGAGGTGGTGCTTTATTGGGCTGCATCGACGTGCGGTGGCGGTGCTTTATTAGGCGGCATCGGCGAGCAGAGGCAGTGTTGCGCGGACGGTGCTACACAGGTGGGGACTATATATTATACATATAT
>JBBMKE010353009.1:0-13186 GCA_037834125.1 Lippia alba | reverse complement strand
ACGCAAAAGTATTGAGAATTGGTACGCAAGTATTGGTACGCAATTCGCTAGGGGGAGGAGAGTATTAGGTAACTATGATCTGTATATGTATATAACTAGCCATTTATCTTTAAATTGTACGTCTAAGTATTCTTAGGTTTTGACTAATTACAACGCAGTCTCTATTCTTTTAATTATTACAATATAGTCCCTAAAGTATGATTTCAAATTGAGGTCCTAAATGCCGTTACGGTTCTTAGGAACCAATATGTAATTTCAACTTAATATATAGATCCTTTTGTAACATAATAAAATAATAAGAGATGTATTTGTAAGTTCTAATTAAATTTAAATTAGGCTATTTAGGGAATTCAGATGGAACCCTAAGGGCGTTACAGATCTCAAACAGAAACAATACCTTAGGGATACGTCGTAATTAGACCAAATGTGAGGGTACTCAAATTTAATTCATCCAATTGTTAATAGTGTCGAGTTTGACGGTGCAGGGCGGTGGTTGTGTGGTGGGTCGTGGACTCGTGGGTGGAGCCATGGGGGTGTGTCTGTTTAGTTTACAGAAAGCACATTGAATAAGATGGCAAGGAAAGAAATGTAGGAGGAAAAAGAAGGGGAATTTAAGATAAAGGGGATCGAAAATATTTAATTGTGTAGGGTTTGGGTCTTCAGTCTTCCGTTTCACTTATATAAATACAATACTTGTGTTGATAGACAGTTAAAATTATGAGAGAGAACTAATGGAGGTATAAAAAAAATTAAAAGATTTTATCCTATAATTAGATCACATATTAATACATTAATATGCTTGACCCCTATCTTTCTATTGATAGATAGATCTATTTAGAAATGGATATTGATCTGGTTTTAAGATCTATGAACAAGAGAGATCCCTAAATATCCATTTGAAAGCGTGAATGAATAAGTGAAATTAAAGATGAAAAATGAATTTGAAACAAGAAATTCAAAACCCTCTGTCTCCGTCTCTGTGGCCAAAAAGAATTAATATTTGTTATATTAGCTTAATATTAGAGAGAGCTTCAGTTAGGATTGATCAAAATTTCAAAATTAACAAAAAAAAAATATCACTACTAAAAAAGTAGCCTAAACACCCTATATATATTGATGTTTTGGTGTTAGAACTAGAAATGCAAATGAGTCGAATCGGTTCACGAGCCTCGCAAGGTGAGTTTAATTTTTTACATTTTTGTATGAAACGATCGTATTTCTGCAGAGATATGATGGTGGAGTACACAAAGCAAGTGTTGAAACTTGGGAGTAGTTTGTATAAGATATTATCAGAGGCTCTTGGCCTCAAAGCCAGTCATCTTGAAGATATGAAGTGTGGGAAAGGCCTTGCTCTCTTACTGCATTACTATCCTGTTTGCCCTCAGCCCCACTTGACTGTCGGCGCTACCCGACATGCCGATAGTGATTTTCTTACGGTTCTGCTGAACGACGAAATAAAAGGGCTTCAAGTCCTTCAGCAGAACCAATGGGTTGATGTCCCCTCCGTGCCTGGATCGCTCGTGGTCAATATCAGAGATCTTCTTCAGGCAAGATATTACAGCCCCCCAACCCCCTCTTTCTATCTATCTAATGAATCACAGTTACCGCCCTCGAGATTTTCTTCCAAGTACCGACAAACGGCATGAGCGATTAAGCAAATGTTAGGGGGGTTTTTGTAATTTCAAAAATGTTTGAACATATGTCATAAAATTAATTGTTTCTTTTCTTCCTTTCTTGGCAGATTGTGTCAAATGACAAGTTCATAAGTGCAGAACACAGAGTGCTTGTGAATACTGTGAGACCGAGGATTTCAGTTGCGTGTTTTTTCAGAGGCGATTTTACTTCAACGGAAGCGTATAAACCGATTGAGGAGCTCGTGTCTGAAGACAGTCCGCCAAAATACAGACCAACAACAGTGGGAGAGTATGCCACGTATTACGACACGAAGGGCTTGGATGGAACTTCAGCTCTGTCGCATTTCAGGATTTGAACTGAAATTTATTACATGACCAAATACATTATATAATAATGTTCAACGTATGATGAATGATTATAGTATGTGATTAAGTTTGAAGACTCTGCAAGCCAGATTTGCCATTTATGCCGCTATTACGAATGTAGGTGGTATACTGCTCTATTGTCGTGGCACGGTATTTTGGAGGATTGTTTTCTGATAAGAGCTCTTCAATAGGTCCGTAGAGTCTTGAGTTCACCTTGCGAGTGTCTCTGCCAAAGAAAGCAGCCACCGATACTCTTGGGCCTGAACGACTAACCAAAACTCGGTGTTCCGCACTTTTCAGTTTGTCATTTGACAGTACCTGAAATTTAAAAAATAATCAAATATGTGTATCAGTTCTTTAAGGAAATAATGTGCAACTAATAGTTGTTCGGGCCAACCAGTACCATAAAAGGGTAGATAATATTCGATGACAACCTGTTAGTAAATCGCTAATTATATCCATTTAGTTTTCGTCATAAACTTGGTTTTCCTTATTCACAATAGCGATAACCTCTCACAAAAGGGCACAGCCATAAGTTTTATATAAGTTACAAGAAGCAAATATATTGTAATATCAAAACCGAAAAGGGAGGTTTACGTAATTTTGCTCAATCATAGGGGAGGCTACTGTAATTTTATAAATACTGATAAAGAAAGGAACTTGCCTGCAAAAGATCTCCAATATTGACCACCAAAGCCCCCGGCAAAGGCGGAACATCAGCCCACTGGTTCTGATGCAGCACTTGAAGTCCTCCCAAATTGTCTTGCAGGAGAAGAGTCAAGAAACAATAGTCGGAGTGTGGCGTCGTGCCTATGGTGAGTTCGGGCTGGGGACAGGCGGGGTAGTAATGCCCGAAAAATGCTAACGTTTTTGCACAGTCTATGTCTATTAGGTGGTCGGAGTTGAGACCGAGAGCCTCTGAGAGCAACTTGAATAAAGAGATTCCTAACTCCATTACTTGCTTCGAGTACTCCATCAAAATGTCTCTGCAAATATGTTTTTATCGATACATTTATTCATTAAACGCCATCTATACGAAATACAAAACGCTAAACTATTATATCAAGCGTTAGATCTGTCACACTCATACAACAGAGTTGTCTATATTCGTATTATAAATGTCTATTATTAGAATAAATAGATCGAATATGTAATTAATGAATTTGATCCATTATATATCAAATCCGAGTTTCCATTATATGTTTGAAACTAATTATTTTACAAGTAAACAATACTTGTACATATTTTATTAAATCTTTCGCTATTTATTATAAAAAATTGTGTCATCGTTTAACAATATAAATTAACATATTTTGAATAAATATAAGCAAAAATAATAAATAAATCACCAAATATTTTATATTTATGCTTACACATTTTTTTTTCAAAAAATTTATATTTCACTGTTAATAGGTTCGGATTTTTCACAAGATCCCATCCAACTCGAATTCATTTGAATACATTGAATAATTCTTGTTCAAATTCAGATCATTTATCACATATTATTCAATTTTCTTATTCGATACAAATCCTTCAAGATATTTTCTTTTCTTATCTCTTTTTTCTTACATCACACCTCAACTTTTAAAAAAAAAAATTAAACAATTTTTATTAACGGCAAAAAAACCAATATATTGATTTAATAATTTAATTTGAAACATACAGTTAAAACAATATTATATTTTTAATTGCATACTCCGGGAATTTGTACGTTACATTACACTGAAATATTAACAGTAAGTTCAAGCCCAAACTTGTTTCAACTCAATTAGTATAATGAGAAAGGAGTGGTCTACAATTGTCCGTGTAATTATTTGCAAATTTAAGCAGAGTGAGGAATTAAAGACATGTATAATATATTTATCTATACAAAAAAAAAATGTGAGAGGGCCAAGTTTGGTTTCTTGGACTCTCCATTTTTATTTTTAAAAAAAAAAAAGAAATCCATCCTACCTACAATACTACACATTCTCAAACTATTTTTTTGGACTCTACATTTTTTTCAATTTTTTTATTTTTAAAAAAATTAAAAAAACTCAACCTATATAAAAAACTAACTGATCTCAAACACCTAAACTAATTAATCTCAAATACATATTTTATTGATTTTCTGCTTAAAATTTTAATTTTATATCAAACTAATCTCAAATACATATTTTATTGATTTTCTGCTTAAAATTTTAATTTTATCTGCATCGAGTGTACAGAATTACTAATATCAATTAATCAATCACTAGAGAACAAATTAATATATTATTTTATTATCAAAAGTTTCTTTATCTGTATAGATAATTTTAGGCCATACCTATTTTTCATATAGTTTGAACATATTTTTAATCTATGGACATAAGATAAGATGTATGCAAAGACAATTTATATCAGCTTTTATTTACGCACGCAAGGACGGCGTGCCTCGGTTACTAATCACTATAATTAGTTGGATTTAATCGTTTAATTTGCCCTGTCACATCAATTCGTAATAGAGAATCTATATCAATGAAAGGCCTAACCGGTGGAATAAAGGTTGCCCATTGTTATTTGATCTGGTGGTGTTAATAAAATGGGTCTATTAAATGAAGGTAATCCGTAATCGTATCTAAACTAAAATTTTCTGTTGATACCTGCAAGCAGCGGGCAACTCCTCCGGTGTCGGCGGATCAGGCGCCGCTATAACGTTAAAGGAGTCCCTCCAGCAAGTCGCGGCGTCGCTATACAAAGTGAAATTGCTGAAATAAATCATCTTTTTCGTAAAATCCCGCGAATAATACTGCTTCTTAATCTCGTCATCTTCTTCGTGGAACCTTCGAGCTCCATTCAGCATTTCCTCCAGAACACCAATCCGTATTCCATGATTCACCACTTGGAAGAAGCCCCAGTTCTCCGATGCATCCAGGATCTGGCCGATTACCGCGGCACGTTTTTCAGGATCTTTACCGACGCCGGTGAGGTCGATTACGGGGAAGTTGAACTGCGGTTCGCTGCGTTTCTTGATGTCTTCGAGGTCTTCAGGGGGATGGATGAATATCGCCGGCGGCGTGGCTATGCCGGCGTCGACGAGGCCTTTGACACCCGTTTTCGTGTCGTCGAAGGCTTTTAGTTCGCTTTTCCGGTCGAAGTTGGAGTCGTTTGTGGTTGCTACATGGATTTCTCCGGTGGTGGTACTGTTGACAACCACCATTTCGTTGTTGTGGTGCTCGTAAGTGTCTCGGTGTGTTGGTTTATTTGTTGGAGAACGTAAATGAAAGCAGACTACTGATATTTTACTTGATTGTAGTGATGTATGTATTATGTATACGATTAGTATGGATTTTGATAGTTCTTAATTCAGTCGTTCACAATGTGGTGGATGTTGGATGCAAGTATTCAAAGATAAAATGTGATTCTTAGAAGCATAGTGAAGTGGGGCAAAATCTAGTAATCTATATTTGATTGAAATTAGAGCCACAAGATGAGCGTAAAAATCTAGCTGGCCTAGAATAGAAATAACCAATCAAATTTATTCTTTAGCTCTCTCAGTACAAACTACACCTACAACAAAGATATGTGATAAATATACATGTGGTTTTGGTCACTACTCACTTGAAGGATGTGTGAAGTTTATATTTTTAGGTTCTATAATTAAACATAGTGTGGGGCAAAATCTAGTAATCTATATTTGATTGAAATTAGAGCCACAAGATGAGCGTAAAAATCTAGCCTAGAAATAGCCAATCAAATTAATACTTTAGCTCTCTCAGTACAAACATCTACAACAAAGATATGTGATAAATATATATGTGGTTTTGGTCACTACTCACTTGAAGGATGTGTAAAGTTTATATTTTTTTGGTTCTATAGTCCATTTTTATGGGTCGAGTCATGATAGATCACTTACGGTGTAAAACTCTTTTTATTAATGGTAGCTCTATTCCTAAGGACTCGAACTTATGTAAAATTTACATGTGTATACATGATATGATATTTTTTAATTGTATTGACTGCGTTACGCCATGCATGTAGCCTCAACGATTCGTAGAACGAAACTTGTAGTTCCTATCTGAATGCATGAATATATGTTATAAGAAGCTTGAGATCTCCTATTTTTTATTTGTATTTTATCTTCTATTTCATTCACATATACATGTCATGTATATAAATACGCCATCCAGATTAGGAGAAAGACTTTTAAATTTTTTTCACATCAAAAATTTTCCTCTCTCATAATCTAGATCATATATTTATACACGTGACACATGTATGTTAATGAAACATGAAATAAAATATGAATATAAAACAAAATATCCTAAATCTGTTATAATAGCATGTAGAAAATTTTCTCAATGCAGACCTTTCGCCTTTCGGTGCTCAACCCAAATAGTAAAAACAACTAACTTAAAAGCAAAAATAAATAAGGTTGATCACATCTATTAAAAAGGAGGTAATTGTAATTTATCATCATTTTTAGATTAAATTACTTATATCACCCTTTAAAAAATAAAGAATTACACTTAACTCCTATTTCCGTTACAAAATTGCTGACGATAACAAAAATTTTAGCGGATAATTAATTATCAATCCCTACTATACATTATAATTTTTCCTAAACCCCTCATTTCACTTTTTTTATGTTTTAAGGACCAAATATTGATAAAACATTTTCTAAACCCCCTATTTCGCATAAAAAGACTAAGATGTCCTTAATAAAACATGTAAAATTACCCCCTACCCCTTATTTCTTTTTTCCCATTTTCCTTTTCTTTTTTCTTTTTTTCCTTTTTTTGCTTTCTTCTTCCCTACGTACGCAGGCTTCCCGGAGCGAATTTCCAGCACCGTCTCTGGCCACTTTCCGGGGTCAGCGCCTACGTCTTTCTACTCCAATCGACCTCGCGACTTCATTCGTGGCAGTCCCGTCTCACGAAAATGGCCGGAGAAGGTGCCCAAAAATTCGATTTTTTCAATTCAAAATGGGTTTTCCATCGGCGACATTCCGACGACTTTGTTGGTCGATTTTTGTATGGATTTACAAGAGTTCAACACGATGATTCCATTGCAATTGATGGAATCGATTTTCGTTAATCGGTTTGGGAGTTATGATCATTTCTTCTTTTTTTTAAATTGTTAGATCTAGACCAAATGACTATGAATTTGAAAAAACTAACCAAAGATATGGAACGAGGACGAAGAATAGGTTCCCGGTGACTTTTTCGGGATTTTTTGGACCACCTCCGACGGCGGTCGGCGGTGGTAGGCGGCGGAGCTCCGGCGAAAGGAGTGAGGAAGAAGATGATGAGGTGTGGAATTAGTAAAAAGGGTGTGGAAAAAGTAAAAAAAATAGGGGTAAAATAAACATTTTAGGTGATTAGGGGGTTTAGAAAAAATTGTTTGTGTATTGGGGATTGAAAATGTATAAAAATTGAAATAGGGGGTTTTGAAAAAGTTGAGGGAATATTAGGGATTATTAAATAATTGCCCCTATATTTTTTACAAGTTTTAAGTTTAGGGCGTCTTTACTTCTGTGAAATTTGGTGGGCTGCTTAATTTGTTCATTCTTTTCCACCCTTTACTTTGTTGGGCAAATTTTCAACCACATTCTCAGATTTGACAGAGAAAATGTAAGGCTTCATTTACTTCACATTTGAGTTAACCCTTCCGCACAGTAAATGAAATGGGCTAGCTTAGATTAATTCCATTTCTTATGGGCTTTTTACTTCAATCAAACTTTGGTTTAGGGTGTCGGGCTATCCTATCTTCTCTTTACTTTACATTTCAAGCCCAATGGATTATGACGAAATTACTCTTTTACCCTCATATTATTGGTATGAATTGAATTCCCAGCCAAGCCTTTCGGACCTCTTCTTCTTTGCTCATTTTATGCACAGTCCGCACTCCGCACTGTGGATAGAAAGCAGGGGAGGTGGGAAGAAACATTGTCTCTGTAAAATTCTCATACACAACAATGGCGACGCCCTCCTACCCAGTCCACTAATTGAAACCTCAGAATTCGTAATTGAACCCTAATTTCTCGATTAATGCATGGTTGTTGAATCAAGAACTGGCAAGAAGAAGGTGTCGAGTAAGCTGGCACCGGGTTTTCGGTTCCATCCTACGGACGAGGAATTGGTGCGCTATTATTTGAGGTGGAAAGTGTGCGGAAAATCTTTTGTGTTCGATGTTATTACGGAGACTGATGTTTACAAGGCTGAGCCATGGGATCTTCCTTGTATGTCCCTCTTAAATCCCTTTTCTTTTATGCTTGTTGATGTGTTTGTTGTTGTTGCTGTTGTCGGATTGATCCATGGAAGATTGGGTTTTTTGGTTGTTGGATGGGGTGAGTGATCTTGGGATAAATATTGGATATTTAGTTTGTGGGTTTTTGGTTTAGTGTTGTGATTACGGATAGATTGATGGATGATGGTTTGTTTACCGTATGGGTTGTATAAATAGGTGAAATTCTTGATACTTCTAGTAAGTATTATGTGGGGATATTCTTAATTATGAAGATTCAACCTTCATACCACCATTCTTTGGTCAATTAAAATTGTGGGAAGAAATGGAAATAAAACATAGGTCCGGACCATCCATGGCAGGAGAGATGAATAGCAAAAGAGAAGATCCCTCCAAATTTCACAACAGTAAAAAATGGGCCCAGTGTGGTCATTTCCCATCTAATTATAGGGACATTTTCGTCATTTCGGTCTATCCTTTGCTGATGGTTTACACTGTCAGACCATTTTGGAGGGGGAGCATTACCTACTCTTTTCCACAGCCATACCGGGGCTCCGGGAAATGGGGGGAATATGTTGCATTGTAAAGTAAATGGTGGATTTGGGCAGATGGGTGAACTAACATGGCCATTTCTTCTAATGTAAATGATGCCTAAGGGTATAGAGCCACTTAAGATTGGTGTGGTTAAATAGACCACTGCAGATGGATTGCACAAATTTACCACGATGTCCCTTAACATTTGTTATTATTTACAAAAATTGCATGCAATTTTGTGAAATTCATTTCAATTCTCCACCATTTTTCCTCTTAATTCCCACCTCCACACTTGTTTTCCCAAATTAATGAGGACCAGTTTCCCTATGCTTTCATTTGGTGTTCTTAGTGATTGGGGGCGCAAGACTGTGCATAAAATCGTGTGGCTCGGGTATGTTTTGTAATGGAACTCCATATTAAAATCGAAGTAGCACCCTAGTTAATTTGATGTTTTTAGTTGATTTTGTGTTCTATAGGTAGGAACGCTCGCGGGGTTTAGCTCTTCAAATGGGAGTTCAAGCACTGAATGCGTCTGAGCTACGGGTACTAAGGTATATGCTTAAATTGCATAATGTCGCTAGTTGATTTGTCGTTGATATATAAGTGTTCTTTGTATATTTGTTGTGATGTGTATTAGTGGATTACCCTACCCCTTTTTTCTTGATGACTATATTTATTTATCATTGGTTTTGATAATAATTTTGTATTTCAAATTTTCATGTATATCAGATGGATTCTAAGAATATCATTCCCGTAATTGAGGTTATAAAGTTTGTGATTAGCCCGAAGAGGTGCAGGATAGACAGTGATTCAACTAGATCATATAGTTTGAAAGAGAGAATGTTCGCTCGTGTAAAATATATTGATCGTTTAATGCAAAAATCAAAGAGAAAATGTGTTAACTTGCTTCGTATGAGTAGGAGTGCGTTAGGTCATTTGTATGTAATTCTTCGTGAGGCGGGTGGGTTAACTGATAGATGTGAAGTTACCATCGTGGAGCAAGTGTGCATTTTTCTTGGGGTATTGTCACACCACAAGAAAATTTGTCGTATTGCCAAATTCGATTTCGAATGTTCTGGAAATACCGTATCAAAGTATTTTCACAAAGTTCTTAAGACTGTACTGAAACTACACCAACTCTTCATTACAAACACGGCCCTGTTGAAGCCTCTAGCACGGACCACACTTCGAAATGGTTCAAGGTACTAATTCTAATGTTTATTTTACTTTTATTTACAATTTATTATTGTCTTGTTTTACATTATGAAAATCTTTTTCCCCAATTTTAAGTGGCACGGAGCATATGCGCCATCTACGACTAATTGTTAATTAAAGACACGAGATAGTACGTTGAAAGAAGTTACGATGACCGACGTCGAAAAGGGTCGGTATTGATCATGAAAAGAGAAGTGTCATGTCAACACTCTAGGCTTATGCAATCGTAAATGTAATTTCACGTACTTATTGACTGTAGCACCACGCACGTGAGGCACCACATCCCCCACACCACGACCCAACCCAAGTAACGAAATGGAAACTCTGCACCCGAATCCAACCGTAGCGAACAGGTGACAAATAAAAAATCTCCTAAACTAGGTGGAACTTAGACCCTGTCAAATTGAACCAAGCAAAACGAGTGTAAGAGTGGAAGCTAAAATCACACACATGCATTGGCCACCGGCCTGCAGAAATTAAACACACGAATATACTCAAATTTGGGCTCCTCATGCCTCTTTTCAATTGCATAACAAAGCCCGGTAAGAGCAATTTAAATAACCAATACATAAATACTCAAATACAATTCATAAATGTTTATACAAATCCAAAACTTATACAAATGCGGATGCAAACCCTCTAGAACAGACTCGAACTGACTGACTCAAAACACTCGACACAACTCCGCCTAGCTCCAAACTCTGAGCCAAACCTGCACACTAAAAGTTGGGGAGGGAGAGGGGTCAGTCTATCAACTTGACTGAGTGAGGGGCTACCCACACACGCCATACGTATATAGAGCAAAGCAAGCTTCAAGCAAATGCATGGTTCATGAACTCAGGGATAGTTTTTGCATACCAAAGATTTTGCCCGTGATACATATATATAGGGTTTCAAGTCAAAACAAAGCAAGTAAAGCTAAAGGGTTAAAAATTACAAACTAAACGGATCAAATCAAAACATATCAAATCCAATTTCAAAGTACGTATTCAAAAGATTCATATTTTATCTTACTTACGAAATATATTCCCGTTTCACAACCCTAAACAAATCAAACATACAACTCATTGGGTACGAGCAACAAATCCCATCCTGAGCTCCTCAAAAACGAACACACAAATCAGGCGGATCAAACAAAACATACAAACCTCCTTCTCCAGTGATGGAAGGGTTGCGCGACCCAAACCATCCAAATCAGACGAGGGGAGCACGCACACTCAACCCTCAGGTTCCCATTGTCCAACCAATCCTCCTGGTGGACTCCGGGTTATTCCTTTACAAAGTGGAGACTATGCCCAGGGCAAACCCGACGGCCCGACACCATCCCGGGGTTCCTGACCCATAGTCTCCGGGGCCCAACAAATACGTATCAAATCAAATAAGCGCATTCGGTACGTAGCACTTTGCACCCCGAAGGTATCAAGAGGTGGCTCCCGTACTAAACAACATCAAAACTTAACCCGCTACAAATCCAAAACGAACCAAATCATAGCATACAAGTATGTACCTTTACCTTGCTACAACTACACTTTACATACCTCTCCATGTCAAATCCACATCCAAATCCAAAGCATGTATCTCTCGGCTCATAAGAGACACACGGTTTGAAGCATAGTTGAGTGATACCAAACAAAACATATCAAATCAAATCATATCACACACACAAGATAGGCTATAGTTCGCACACAAGGCATACGGGCACAAATCATAGGGTTAAACTATAACCTAACCTCACCTTACACCGACGAAGCCAAAACCGAAAGGAATGATTCGCCCAGAAATCACAAAGGACCTCGAAACACCACCCTGGGTGCACCTGAGCAAACTGAAAACAAAACCAAGACTTAAGACTCAACATGAACCACAAGACGGACGGTTTTATGCTCAAACACGTAAGAGATGCAAATAATCATATAGAATTCATAAATAAATTGCATTCATGCAAAAATCATACATACGAATGGCATACACAAGCATATGGAATGCAAAACTCATAATTAACATGCATATAATGCATACAAGAACAAACAAGAAGCATACAAATCATGTAGCAAATGAATAAAACATGAAACCCCAACAGACAACTGGAAACGACCGTTTCCAGAATGAACTGGAAATGGAAATGGCCGTTTCCAAGCTCTCGGCATAAAACAGACAGCATCCAAACGGTCGTTTGGAAATCAAGAACAATTTCTAAATGCCCGTTTGGGAATTGTCTGTTCCCAGGACATACCCTTGTAACGGCCGTTTTGGCCCCAAGGCCAAAACTCAAACGGCCGTTTCGGCTATCCATGCGCGGTGCGTACAAAAGCTAAACGGCCGTTTCGGCCTGCCCTGCTCGAAAAATTGGGCAACAATGGCGACGGGTCCAACACCAAAAACACACACACTCGCACACAAAAAGCCCCAACATATGCAACACAAACCGAAAAGTATACACATCATATAGGTTACATATTTGCAAGCAATGGCTCCCAAAATAAGCCCAAACACCCCAAACCCGGACTTAGCTACTATTCATTATCTTCCACAAATAGCATATAGGCAACGAAGCAATATACGAGAGGGGCAATAAATTAAAGCACGTAATGAGTAGAGTACAAATCTCACCTTGGTTTTGTGATTGATTGGTTGAATCTTCGGCTAGCTCGAGCTCAAAGCTTGGGGCCAAAAATGGGGGTTTCCTTCTCTTTTTTTTCTCCCTTCTTTCCTTGTCAAAAAATGAAGAGGAAAATGTGACATTTGGCTAATAAAAACCAGGTCGGATCAAGAGAAACAGGTAAGGTCAAAAATCCGGTTCAACGGATCGGATTCTAAAACAATAGGGCTATCAAACGACTTTAGAAATTAAATAGGTTAATTTCATAAAATCCGAATCGTCAAAACGAATTAAATGAAGGGGTCGGAATTCGAATTCGAATTCCCGAGCTCAAATAGCCACAAGGGCTAAAATACCCTAATTAAATTAGGTATCCTAATTCGGCAATTATTGAGCAATTGAGCTCAAGAATAATTAATTAAATTCTAAGCGCACTTAATAGAATTAAATTCACGTTGACACGTAGCATGCGATTCACATAATTCACGTAATTACTGAATTAAACTCACTCGTGACGCCATACCTGATTATCCAAAAAGTCGAGGTGTCACAATAATCATGAAATATTAATCACTTAAAGTGATCAATCAGGAAACTAAGAACTAATAGGTTTCACTAGCTATCCCACGACTCG
>JBBMKE010352900.1:0-13186 GCA_037834125.1 Lippia alba | reverse complement strand
CCAAGCAGCACATGCTATCTTTTCCTACCAGTAGCATTTCTTCCCAGGGACCCTTTGGTCTCATTCATATAGATCTTTGGGGTCCCTATAAGGTAAAAACCCATTCAGGATGCCATTATTTTTTAACCATTGTGGATGATTACACAAGATGTGTTTGGACTTATATTTTACCTTACAAAGAAAATGTGTTTTCTGTTCTCAAAAACTTCATTATTTTTGTTAAAAATCATTATGGCAAACCTATTAAAACTGTCAGAAGTGATAATGGAAGAGAGTTTGTAAACTTCAATTGCAAAACTCTCTTCCAAGATAATGGGATCACACATCAAAAATCTTGTGTTTACACTCCACAACAGAATGGGGTTGTGGAGATAAAACACAAACATCTCCTTCAAATAGCTAGAGCTTTACTGTTTCATTCCCAATTGCCTATTAAGTTTTGGGGAGATGCTATTTTAACTGCTACTTATCTGTTAAACAGATTGCCTACTAGAGTTCTTGATTGGAAAACACCTTATTCTCGTTTGTTTAATGTTACTCCCTCTTATGATAACATCAAAGTTTTTGGATGTTTATGTTATGCGGTTGTTACTGGTCCTAGCAAAGGAAAATTCTCCCCTAGAGCTTCTAAATGTGTTTTCTTGGGGTATTCTGATGGGCAAAAGGGGTACAAACTGTATGACTTGGAATCTGAGACTGTGTTAGTTTCTAGAGATGTTAAATTTTTTGAAACTATTTTTCCTTTTCATAATACTGTCTCTGATACAGTGTCAGTTCCTTCTCAGATTTTTGTTAATGACACTCCTTCTGAGCCTATCTCTTCTGATGCTAGGCAGATTGAGATTATGGGGGACAATTCTTCTGTTTCAACTGATTCTTATTCACAAACTTCTAATCTCAATCCTCCTACTGAAAGTATGGATAATAGAAGGAGTACTAGGACTAGGTCTACTCCTGTTTGGATGCAAGACTATGTGTCAAATATAAGTTTTGCTGTTAATACCAGTTCTGTGAAGGAAAATTGTTTTATTATTCATGATACTTTACCTTACTCACAGAGTTACAAAGTGTTTATGGCTAAAATAGCTCCCATACCTGAGCCAGTTACTTATACTCAGGCTTCTAAGTTTCCAGAATGGGTTGATGCTATGAATCAGGAGCTTCAAGCTCTTGAAGCAAATGAAACCTGGGAATTAACTGAATTGCCTTCTCATAAGAAAGCCATTGGTTCTAAATGGGTCTTTAAAGTAAAATACAACCCTGATGGTTCCTTAGATAGGTATAAAGCTAGACTAGTAGCTAAGGGATTTAACCAAACCTTTGGAATTGATTACTTTGATAGTTTTTCACCTGTAGCTAAACTAGTAACTGTTAGGGTTTTCCTTACTCTTGTTTCAGCTAAAGGTTGGGGTTTATTTCAATTAGATATAAACAATGCTTTTCTGCATGGTTATTTGAATGAAGATGTATATCTTCTCCCTCCAGCAGGGTATAATAAGGCTAAATCAGGACAAGTTTGCAAGTTAAAGAAATCTCTTTATGGTTTAAAACAAGCCTCAAGACAATGGAACTTAGAATTTACAAATAAACTTCTTGCTTATGGGTTTATTCAATCTCCTAATGATCATTGCTTGTTCACTTTTGCTAAGAATAGCTGTTTTGTTATGCTTTTAGTATATGTGGATGATGTCCTCATATCAGGGTCTGATGATTCTGTTATTATAGATGTTAAGCAATACTTGCATTCTGAATTTACTATTAAAGATTTAGGAAATGCAAAATATTTTCTGGGTTTGGAAATCTTTAGATGCTCAAATGGCATGATGGTGACTCAGAAGAAATATGTATTTGATTTACTTGTGGATGCTGGTTTACAAAACTGCAGGCCTGTTGCTACTCCTTTATCTTCAGGTTTTAAATTTGTTAATGAAAAGGATGTTCCCTTTTCAGATCCTGTACAATATAGACGTTTAATTGGGAGACTTCTATATTTGAATTTAACAAGGCCTGACATTAGTTTCTCTGTGCAGCAGCTTAGCCAATTCGTTTCTAACCCCATGAAGTCTCACTGGGAGGCTGCTACACATGTTCTGCGATATTTGGCTGGTTCTAAAACAGCTGGATTATTTTTCCCAGCTAAGAATAATCTTATGCTCACTGCATATTGTGATGCAGATTGGGCAACTTGTGCTCTTACACGAAGGTCATTAACAGGGTTTTGTGTTTTATTAGGTGATGCACTTATCTCCTGGAAGAGCAAGAAGCAGGCAACTGTCAGTAAATCTTCCTGTGAAGCTGAGTATAGGAGCATGGGGGCCACAGTTGGAGAGTTGCAATGGCTCAGTTATCTACTTGCAGATCTTCAAGTACCAGTCAAACTTCCTATTGAATTGTGGTGCGACAACAAAGCAGCACTACACATCACTGAGAATCCGGTGTTTCATGAAAGAACCAAGCACCTAGAAATAGATTGCCATATTGTGAGGAATCAATTCAAGCTAGGGTTCATTCTGCCAAAACATATAAACACTACTGCACAACTTGCGGATATTTTTACCAAATCCCTTGGTGGACCACACGTTTTCAAGAGATATTATTCAAGTTGGGCTTCTTGTTTAACGAGGCTCCAACTTGAGGCCGGGTGTTGGAATTTTGTTTTTTTTCTCTTCTTTTATTCTTGTATTTGTTAGAGTCGTGTAGCAATTCTTTTCTTTGTAGCGTTTTTATCACGCTTGGCTTATAGCCGTTAGACACGTAACTTGTATTTATAGGAACTTGTATCTGTAATTGTACTTACGATTTTCATTCAATAAAATTTTCATATTGAAAACCCTAATGTTCATCTTCCTCCTCTCGCCTGATACATCCTCCATAGCTAGGGTTTTCTACATGGTATCTAGAGCATGTTCGATTCTCTAGTTGCCTTCCTCTTTCCGCTGCAAATTCCTGTTCTCTGTTCCGCTGCAATTTTTCTTTTCGTGTTTTGATTACCAGATCTGTTGTGTTTTCTTCAGGTCCGGTTTCCAGATCTGTTGATTTTTCTTCAGATCCGGTGTGTTTTTCTTCAGATCTGTCCTCTGTTTTTCAGATCTGGTGTGGTTCTCTACTTTTCTTCGTCATTTCAGATCATTTTCTGTTGTTTTCCGATGACTACTGAGGGTGACAAAAACAAGGGGATCGCCTCTGCATCATCTGCTCAAGATGATTCCCTCAATATATCCAATAGCGATTCCTCGCTACTCTCTGTTGTTACTGTTACGATGCAGGGTAAGAACTACCTCACCTGGAGGCGCACGATGAAAATCGCTCTCGAATCCAAGATGAAACTTGGATTCGTAGACGGTTCTATTGACTTACCGCCACCGGAAGATCCAAGTTACAAAACTTGGAAGAGAGTTGATAGCACAGTCAAGGCGTGGATACTGAACTCTCTTTCTCCGGAGATTCATCAGAGTTTTCTGTACGCGAGCACTGCCAGGGAGTTGTGGGAGGATCTGGACCAGAGGTACGGTCAGTGCAATGGACCTCTTCTTTATCAGCTTCAACGTGATATTAGTTCAATCAATCAAGGTAACCTGTCTCTGGCTTCCTATTTTAATCGGTTGAAATTGCTTTGGAATGAGCTAGCCAACTTGAATGATCCTCCTACATGCACTACTGGTACTGCTTGTGTTGTTTCAAAGTACATTAATGATTCACAGTCAGCAGATATGCTTATCCAGTTTCTCATGGGGCTTAACGACTCATATAATGCTGTTAGGAATCAAATTCTTGTAATGGATCCCCTCCCCTCTGTTAACAAAGCCTATTCTATCATATCTAGGGTTGAGTCACAAAGAGATGTGCATATTGCCTTCTCTGATGTTCCTGGTAATTCTGTAATGTTTTCTAAGAATGTGACTTCTAGAGGGACTGGTATGGGTAGGGGATCTAACAAGAGAAAGGATAAGGGATATCGTCACTGTGATGTTTGTAATTCTGATACTCACAATACTGATTCCTGCTTTAAACTTACTGGGGAGCCAGAATGGTATAAGGCCTTCAAAGAAGGAAAATCCAGTGGAGCTTTCACTTCTAAGAAACCTTTCAGAAATATGGCCAATGTGATGGCTGAATCTCCATTGGATTTACCTCATGAAACTGTGCCATCTGCTTCCCAGTCCAGTACTAATCTGTCTGATTTGATAAGGCAGGAACTCATTAAATTTTTCAAAGACAGTAAGTCTGGAGGCACAGAACAGCTGCATTTTACCTCTGAGTTTTCAGGTATGTTATATAATTATGCTTTGGCTTGTTCTGTTGACTTAGATAGGTATCAATGGATTATAGACTCAGGGGCTACTAGTCATATATGCTCACAACTAGGACTGTTTGCATATTATATTGAACCTAAAAGTAATATCCCCATTTTTCTCCCTGATGGTACCTCCTATGATGTCAAATATATTGGCAGTGTGAAATTATCTGATAAAGTGATATTAGAGAATGTCCTCTATATTCCATCTTTTAAATATAACTTAATTTCTGTTAGTAAGCTTACTGATGCTACTCACAGTGATTTTATCTTCTCTAAAAACTACTGGGCTTTGCAGGTCCAGAAAACTAAAGATATTCTTGCCTCTGGACACACCTGTAACTGTCTTTACATTTTTTATTCTGGAAAAACTGTTATCCAACAAGCTACTGTTGTTTCTGAACATTCTGACTCTCTTAAGGGACATTTGACACCCTTTAAGATTAGCTCTCTTAATAATCCTGTTGCTTGTAACAGGGAAGACAATTGCTTATCTGTTAATTCCACAGATTGTATTCTGTGGCATCATAGACTTGGTCACCCTTCTACTGTTGCCATGAAACACTTACTCTTTCCTGTGCATTTTAATTCTGATTATGTACATTGTGATGTATGTCAAAGGGCCAAGCAGCACAGGTTATCTTTTCCTACCAGTAGCATTTCTTCCCAGGGACCCTTTGATCTCATTCATATAGATCTTTGGGGTCCCTATAAGGTAAAAACCCATTCAGGATGCCATTATTTCTTAACCATTGTTGATGATTACACTAGATGTGTATGGACTTATCTTTTACCTTACAAAGAAAATGTTTTTTCTGTTCTCAAAACCTTTCTTGTCTTTGTTAAAAATCATTATGGCAAAACCATTAAAACTGTCAGAAGTGATAATGGAAGAGAATTTGTAAATTTTAATTGCAAAACTCTCTTCCAGGATAATGGAATCACACATCAAAAGTCTTGTGTTTACACTCCACAACAGAATGGGGTTGTGGAGATAAAACACAAACATCTTCTTCAAATAGCTAGAGCTTTACTCTTTCATTCACAATTGCCTATTAAATTTTGGGGTGATGCTATGTTAACTGCTACTTATCTTTTAAATAGATTGATACTAGAATTCTTAATTGGAAAACTCCTTACTCTAGGTTATTTCATAACAAAACCTTCCTATGATAACATTAAAGTCTTTGGTTGTCTATGCTATACTATTAATACTGGCCCTGGGAAAGGGAAGTTCTCTCATAGAGCCTCTAAATGTGTGTTTTTAGGGTACTCTAATGGCCAAAAAGGATATAAACTGTATGATTTGGATTCTAACAGTGTGCTAGTTTCCAGGGATGTCAAATTTTTTGAAACCATTTTTTCTTTCCAAGGCACTGAGATTTCTGATGTTGCTCCCTCTCATATATTTGTGCATGACTATCCTACTGTGCATGAACCTTCTAGTGACCTTGTCTCTGCCAGAAAGATTGAGATTATGGGGGACAGTACATCTTCTGATTCAGAACCATCTGATCTCCCTTTACATACAAGCCTTTTAATCTTAATTCACCTGTAGAGGTTTAGAAAATCAGAAAGACTCAAAGAACTAAATCTACTCCTGTTTGGATGCAAGATTATGTATCCAATATACAATTTGAAGTTAACACTGTACCTGTTCAGGAGAATTGTTTTATTGTTAATCATCATTTACCATACTCTGAAAGTTACAGAGTGTTTATAGCTCAAACAGCACCTGTGCCTGAGCCAATTACTTATGCTCATACTGCTAAATTTCCAGAATGGGCAGATGCTATGAATTAAGAGCTTTAAGCTCTTGAAGCAAATGAAACCTGGGAATTAACTGACTTGCCCTCTAACAAGAAAACAATAGGTTCTAAATGGGTGTTTAAAGTAAAATATAATTTTGATGGTTCATTAGATAGATATAAAACAATATTAGTGGCTAAGGGATTCAATCAGGCTTTTGGAATTGATTATTATGATAGCTTTTCTTATGTTGCTAAACTTGTCACAGTTAGGATTTTTCTTAGCCTTGTTTCTGCAAAGGGTTGGGGTTTATATCAGTTTGATATAAACAATGCTTTTTTACATGGTTATTTGGATGAAGATATGTATCTTCTACCCCCTCCGGGCTATCTTAAGGCTAAACCAGAGCAGGTTTGCAAATTAAATAAATTTCTTTATGGTGTAAAGCAGGCTTCTAGGCAATGGAATTTAGAGTTTACCAATAAACTTCTTGCCTATGGTTTCATTCAATCTTCTAATGAACACTGCTTATTCACTCTTACTAGAGATGACTGTTTTATTATGCTTATTGCGTATGTTGATGATGTACTTATATCAGGTTCTGATGATATGGTGATTATGGATATTAAGCATTACTTACATTCTGAATTTACCATAAAAGATCTAGGAAATGCTAAATATTTCTTGGGTCTAGAAATCTTTAAATGTTCCAATGGTATGATGGTAAGTCAGAAAAAATATATACTTGATTTGCTTATAGATGCTGGGTTACAAAATTGTAGGCCTGTTGCTACTTCTTTGTCTGCAGGTTATAAATTTGCAGCTACACATGTTCTATGCTATTTAGTTGGAACTAGAACAGGTGGTTTATTTTTCCCAGCTAAGAATAATCTTGTCCTAACTGCATATACTGATGCAGATTGGGCAAGTTGTGCACTTACACGAAGGTCACTAACAGGGTTTTGTGTTATGTTATATAATGCACTTATCTCCTGGAAAAGCAATAAGCAACCAACGATCAGTAAGTCTTACTGTGAAGTATGTGAACTGCAGTGGCTAAGTTACCTGTTAGTAGATCTTCAGATTTCAGTTAAGCTTCCAATTGACTTGTGGTGTGACAACAAAGCTGCACTACACATAACCGAGAATCCAGTATTTCATGAGAGAACAAAACACTTGGAGATAGATTGCCATATTATCAGGAACTAGTTTAAGCAAGGTTTCATCTTACCTAGGCATATAAATACTAGTCAACAACTAGCAGATATCTTTACTAAATCACTTGAAGGACCACGTTTTCGGAGCATATACAAGTTGGTTTGGCTTCCTATTTAACGAGGCTCTAACTTGAGGGTGGGTGTTGGAATTTGGTTTTATTATTCTTTTATTTTTGTATATTTATTACGGTCGTGTTGTTCTTGTATTTGTAATTGGTGTTTTGCACGCTTTTTTATTAGCTGTTAGACACGTAGCTTGTATATATAGAGACTTGTACTTGTATTTCTGATTAAGTTTTCATTCAATAAAGTTTTGCATATTCAGAAACCCTAATTCTTCCTTCTTCCTCTCGTCTGCTTAAGCCACCTTTGATAGGATTTATTCACTTTTCTATTATAACTTATCTTCTTTTTCTCATATACTGTAGCCGAATACATTTGTTTATGTTATTTGTTTAGCCACCACTCACTAGCTAAATTTTACTCCTTTTAAATTGTTCAATCAGTACTTGAACCCAATGTTATTAAAATCCCCCAATTTTTTTTATCACGTAGGATGTGATGGTGTTGGAATCTGTGAAGGGTTAGATTATCACCAAAGTATTCTCTATTTGTATATGGAGGGAAGACCATCATAGGCTTTGAGCCTCAAGAATTGGGTTCCCGTTAAGCATGGGTTCAACCAGCTAGGGTAACACCTTGAAGGAGAAAATGTAGCTGTAAGAAGCTTGGGAGGTGCAGTAATTGGGGTTTTCCAGTTCAGTGTATGTCTTGTGCGTGAAGAAAATGCACTGTGATGAAGATTGCTTGAGAAAAGTATAGTCTGATTCCTCTATTTATAGTTTGAGGGTGAGGGTATTTGAGTAATAATACCCGTCTGGTCCCAAAACAGTGTTGCCCTAGACACGTGTCAAGACGCGGGGGCCTAAAAGTGACCCTAATGCGTCGCCATCACCTTTTAGGCGATTACGTCAGGTTGCTGTGTCAGCGGCAGTTAAGGGGTTGTTCTCCCGAACGATGAGATGCTCGCAGGGTCAGCAAGCATGGGACGCTCGAAGATGGGTCCCATGTAAGAAGGGCTGAAACGGTGAACCAACGAGCGTCGGAGGCTCAAAGGTTGAGTCACACGAGGGTGAGCCTTCGAGGGAAGTATCTTCCCAGGTGGTCCTGTAGGTATAGAGGCTGGGCATGGCCTGCAAAGGCTTAAAGTCCTGAGCGTACCCCTAGAGCAATGGCTGGGTAATGGTGGGAGTTTTCTACGATCGTGCCACATGGACGGTGTAAATACGAGCGTATTTTGTGTCTGTCATTGTCCCCCAAATTCTGCAGTATAGTCCGAGCGTACTGCGGAATTTCAAGAGTCTTCGAGCGATCTCCATAACATAAAGGGTTAAAGTTTTCACAGTTGGGAGTTACGGAGAGCGTTCTTATAACGACATCTTCTATCAGGCATTAAATAATGTCTTGTCCGAGGTTTCTTTTTGGCAGGCGCGTGGGCGCATGGATCTCGGACGACGTGGGGCGATTACCAAAAGCATCGCGGTTACCAAAGAGGGAAATGATTGCAGGTTTGAATTCGCATTTATCCCGTACCATATAAATAAGGATTTTGGCATATCTTCTCGCCCTTTACACATTCAAACAAACATAAGCATCCATACTTCTTTACAGATACCGGTATTTTCCAGCGAAAAACTCCCAGCTTTTACAGTAAGGTAACCCTATTCTTCATTGGATTTATGCTAACCATAGATCTTAGGTTGTAAGTGTTCTGATTTGGCTGTTTGAGAGTGATCCCTTAGCTCCATCCTCTCTAATCATCCGGATCTGTCTTTCATTCCCCAATAACTTATTTCTCTATAAACCTCCGATTACATGGCTGACGGAAATTCTCCAAGCACCTCCGCCATAAGTGATTTGGCACAAGAGATTGAGGAGATGTCTCCTTACTTATCTCCCCGTCAGGACAACATTCCAGTGGCAGTCCCAGTAGGAACGTTGAGTGGGGAGGAAACTTCTACCTTCGCCACAATTCCCATTGCCAGAACCAGCAGTATAGGCGGAGAGGAAGAATTGGCCGCCGCCGTGCGATGGATACGTGATCGTTAACCCACAGACATAGAGAATCTTTTTGAGCAGTGTGACAATGCACTCTTAAGGGTACGGCAAGGGGAGAAGGTCCTCCCAGTAACTAATTCCGTTGTAAGGTCCCAGGACCATACCGTGATCGTAGCTATGAATCTCCGTGACGAGGGCCCATCCGAGCAATGGGAAGAAGGAGAACTCCCACGGAAAAAAAGGAAAGGGAAGGGCACCTCGACCCACGAGAAGGGCCCTAGCCACCATAAAATAGAAAAGGCACCGGAGGAAATCGACTGTACGCTCACCTCCACGGAATTTGATGACTTGATACGGGGGGTATCATGGTCGGATGGGTGATAGCTCGATTGCCCAGAAAAGAAGACCGAGCCAACAGTCCTCTTGAGCAATGGATGACCGTATATGTCGATACAATCGTGGATGGGAGTTTGAGGTTTTCGATCCCACAAGAGATGAAGAACATATTAAATTATTTGAACCTATCTCCGCCTTAAGTTCTGCCCAATGGGATCACGTTAATTAACTTTTCATAATGCTCATGAAGGCCACAGGTCAAGAGCCTTCAGTTGACAACTTCACTCGCCTATTCCAGTTGTCCTGCTCGTCCAGATCCTCACCCAAAGGTGGTTTTTAATATATCTCTTCCAAGCACAATCTAAGGATGATTAATTCCCCGGCCACCTCTCACGGTGAAACTTGGAAGGGCAAGTTTCTGTATGTCTCGGGCCCGGATGAATTGTTCGAGGTTCCGATGCAGTGGGTGGGGTACGGTGAAGAGGAAGCTCTGATTAGGCTGAGACCCCCAAACGTAGCTTTCGTGAGCTGGGCGAGGAGTGTTGCCACCGCGATGAAGGAGTTTAGCATGGTGATCGAGGCAAAGGGCTTCTTATCAAACGAGAAAGTGATGTTCTTATTCGGATTTTTGAGCCCCCCACGTCTGGTTCGGGATCCTCCCACGAACGTTATGGAGAGAGACGGTTAGATTCTAGGAACTGACTTTTACTAACATCCCTACTAATTGCGAGCATAGCCCTCTACAATTCCATACTTAGCATTTTTTGTTGTTTTCCCTTTTATGAATATGGCTCGCTGATGCTCGATTTATAATGTGCAGCTATCCAACTTATCATTGCAGGAAGGGTAGTGACGAGGCTTGTGAAGCTGTTGAAGGCGCCGCTCGCAGCAGCGCCAGCCCCTCAACCAAACTTGCAACAACAGGAGGGCCCACAGGACGAGAATGTCCAAGCCTCTAAGAGGCGCTTGATTAATGAGCCAGTGAACCAAGGCTCGAAAAAAGTTGAGGTTCAATAGGTAACTGAAGTGCCTCCGCCGACAGAGAATGTGAAGGCGGTTGCCCCGACGGTTTCGGGTGTGGAAATCGAGGAGGGCAGGTCCGAGGCTTCGAAGAAGAGGAAGAGAATGGCGGACCCTTGCCAAGTCTTTGGGAAGGACAAAAACGTTGTTGTGGGCCCAGTGGAGTTTGACGATGGGTACACATCCTCATTTGAGGAGGACGACTATTGGCTATTCGAGCGCTCCGGAGACGCTCGTTTCAGGAATGGCCCGGCGGATGGGCCAGTGCTGCTAAGGAGGGCGCCTAGTGCTCGCATGATCAGCAAGAGCATCTTCAACCATTCCCAATTTGGAGGGGAGGAGGTGCTTCCAAGGCTGAAAAGCTTGGAGCAGCGAGCGAAGGCATACGCTTCCCACAAGCCGAAGTATAAGAGGCAAGCGAGGATGGATGACCCCTTGGCTTGGCACCAGGAGCGTACTGAGCTGAATGATAAGTTGAAGGTGGTTGAAAATGAGCACTCAAAGACCAAATATGCCTTCTTCCAGATGGACAAGCAATGGCGGATTCTGGATCGCAAATTTACGTGCTCTGCTGAGCTGTGGAAGCGTGAGCAGGAAATGTTGACCAAGGAGAATGAGTAGCTACGGAAGGCCATCGAAGAGAGGGATGGCCAGCTAAAAGACCCGAGGGAAAAGCTCGAGAAAATCAAGAAGAGAGGGTTGCCACCCTCGAGGCTCGCTCTGCGAAGGAGGCGGTAGAAAGGTTCGTTAAGTCTAAAGCCTTCGACATCATAGCCAATATCCACTGCTCGCGAACGCAACGCTGTTCTTTTGGAGAAGAATCAGCCAACTGATCAAAGACGGCTTGGCTCTATTGAATGCTCGTGAGGACCCTCGTATTGACATGTCGAAGGATGAAAACCTTCAAGAGATCCTCGAAGCGGAAGGCGAGGAAGAAGTGGCTGAGGAAGAGTTCCAGGCGTTGGTTAAAAAATATAAAGACAACTTCATGGCGGCCCAGAGATCCCAAGAAAGCCAGCAGACCCTCGAGGCAGAAAATGAAGCTCACCCTCCGCAGGGTGGGGAACCCCTTAGCCTTGGTTCCTCTGTCAATGGTACCTCCCGAGCCAGAGCAACCCTCAACTTCAAATGCTCAAGCAGATGACGCTCTTGCTTCTTGAACCACCAACATACTTATGTTCTTCTTTCATGAACTCTGTTTCGAATATTCTCTGTGTACTTAAACAATCTTAATTTCCTTTTTTGGCTGTATCGCTTCCCGAATTCTGTTAATCCACTTACTTTATTTTTTGCATATGAGTATTTGTCTGTCTTTCATACATGTTGTTGGTTCTTGATGATTGAACACTTGGGTGTGCATGTTTCCCAGAAATACGCTTAAATTGATTCCATTACTATAGAGCGATAAAACCTCGCGTCTGACTTGCATGGGCTCGAGGGTGTGTCCACGTGGGGATCACCCTGGCTAAATGAATTGCCCGAAATTATACTAAGTACAGATGATCTTAGAAAATAAGAATAATTTTTGGATTTCTGCTTGCGGATAACTTAGAAAGTAATGTGGATTTCACTAAGTGTTATAATAAAGAACAATACGTCAAAGGATTTCCAAATATAGATCCGTCAAAGGATAAGAACCATCCGTCGAAGGACTCTGGTATAGTGATCCATCGAAGGATCGTGAGCGTAAGCTAGGATCGAATCCTTGAGCTTGTTCCACTCGTGCTTCCGCCTACTGAGTCTGCTCGCGTAAGAGGGACGAGTAGGATAGGGCTATCTCGACATAGAGTTAGCTCAACACGGAGTTTAGCCTAATTAACCCTCGAAAAAGGTGTTTCCCGAGATAAGGTGAAAGGTAGCAATAATTAAAGATACATTAAGTAATTGCATTCGATGCTTTCCATTTCATTAAGAGGAGATATAGCTTGCCTCGAGGGGAATTTACACAATGGTCATACGTAAAACCTTCTGAGATTGCAAGCATTCCACGGTTGGGATAGATGCTTGCCTTGCAAAGTCTCCAGCAGGTAGGTATTGTTCGCTCGTACCTGTATGACTTTGAAGGGATCTTCCAAGTTGGGGTCCAATTTACCCACTTGCTTAGAGACCTCAACTTTCTTGCGAACTAGGTCTCCCAGTTGGAAGGTTCTCTCTTTGACGCGTTTGTTATACTCTGAGGCGACCGTTGCCTTATATTTGTGGATGCGAGCCCAAGCAGAATCACTATTTTCATCGAGCAGATCTAGTTCCAGCGCTCGATTGCTAGTGTTAGCAATGAGCTCAAAATCGGCTACGCGTGCAGACTCTTGGGCAAGCTCTGCAGGTATCATTGTCTCGGATCCATACGTTAGAGCGTAAGGAGTCTCGCCCGTCGTCGCTCGTGGGGTAGTCCGATACGCCCAGAGGGCTCTCTGGAGTTCCTCGGCCCATTCTCCCTTCTTACTCTCAAGCATCGTTTTGAGATGTTGGAGCATAGTCCTATTCATCATATCAGCTTGACCGTTAGCCTATG
>JBBMKE010352899.1:0-24621 GCA_037834125.1 Lippia alba | reverse complement strand
CTAGCTAGAGCACTACTATTTCAATCTTCTCTTCCTTTGAGGTTTTGGGGAGAATCTGTTTTAATGGCTACCTATGTGATTAATAAATTACCATCTTCAATTCTACACTGGAAAACACCCTATGAGATTCTATATGGCCATAAACCAGATTATTCCAACTTTAAAGTTTTCGGTTGCTTATGTTTTGCAACAAATACTATACCACAAAAAGGTAAGTTTGATCCTAGAGCACCCAAATGCATCTTTCTTGGATACTATCCTGGACAAAAAAATTACAAAGTTTATGATCTAAAGACACATAAGATCTTTGCTTCTCAAGATGTAGTGTTTCATGAGGATATATTTCCCTTTCAAAATGATAAAACAGATCCAATACCTTTACCTATTCCTTGTTTAGACACTTTTTCTGACAGTGATGCTTCCGAGTTGAGTGATACTCAATGTGATGAGCCTAATGCAGTGCCAGAAAGAGCATTAAGGCAAAGCACTAGACATAGAACAAAGCCAGCTTGGCTTAATGATTTTGTCTCCTCTGCTGTGTATACCACCACACCTACACCACAACACAGTCAGCAATCGGTTAGTTCCAATGGGGCATATCCCATTTCCTCTTTTCCCTACTCTTTGCCTTCTAATTTTTCTGAATCTTATATGAGTTTTATGGCAAATTTGCATGAAGAATCTGAACCTACTACTTATAAACAGGCTTGTACCAATAAACATTGGATACGAGCCATGCAAGATGAATTAAGTGCTTTAGAGAAAAATAACACTTGGAACATGACGGAACTACCAAAAGGAAAGAAAGCTATTGGGTGTCGATGGGTCTATAAAATTAAGAGGTTGCCTAATGGATCTATTGATAGATACAAGGCACGACTTGTAGCTAAAGGTTACAATCAAATAGAAGGAACAGATTACATGGAATCCTTTTCTCCAGTAGCAAAGCTGGTGACAGTTCGAATTTTAATTGCTTTAGCTACTGTAAAACAGTGGGGAATCCACCAACTTGATATTAACAATGCCTTCCTCCATGGCACTTTGCAAGAGGAGGTTTACATGATACCACCTGAAGGGTATACTTCCTACAAACCAGGCCAGGTATGTCATTTGATTAAATCTTTATATGGGCTTAAGCAAGCCTCAAGAGAATGGAATCTTGAATTTTCATCTAAACTTCATGACTTTGTATTTGAGCAATCCGCACATGAAAATTGTCTCTTTAAGAAAACTGATGGTTCTGTTTTTTTGGTTTTATTAGTATACGTTGATGATATTCTTTTGACTGGTAATAATGAAAAATCTATCCAAGAAGTTAAAAATTTTCTGCACAAGCAATTCACTATTAAAGATTTGGGGTATGCTAGATACTTTCTTGGTATAGAAATTGAAAGAGCAAAGGAAGAAACTTATCTAAATCAAAGAAAATATATTTTGGATGATGTTGGTTTAACAGGAGCTAAACCAGTGAGTACACCACTGCCAAAGGGATTAAAATTGTTGGCAAATGATGGCTCACCACTCTTTTATCCCAAACAATATAGACATCTTGTTGGACATTTGCTTTATCTAAACATGACACACCCTGATCTTACATATGCTACACAACAACTTAGCCAATTTTTGAACTCTCCTTGTAAGTCACATTGGAATGCTGCCTTACATGTTTTACAATATCTAAAATCATCTCCTTCTGCTGGCCTTTTTTTCTTGTTTCCTCTACTTTTCAGTTGCAGGCTTTTAGCGATGCTGATTAGGCAGCTTGTCCCGACACAAGGAGATCAATTGCTGGATTCTGTGTCTTCTTAGGAAACTATCTCATTTTTTGGAAGTCAAAAAAATAAGTTACCGTGTCTCGTTCAAGTGTAGAGGCGGAATATCGTAGTATGGCATCAACCATGTGTGAGTTGTAATAGATTTCATATGTCCTTAAAGATTTGAGAGTTCCGGTAGAACTTCCCATTCCACTATCTTGTGATAATCGTGCAGCGCTCCACATTGCTTCTAATCCCGTCTTCCATGAGCGCACTAAACATTTGGATATTGACTGTCACGTCGTCCGTAATCAACTCAAAGCGGGCTTCATTTCTACTAGACATCTTGCATCTAAAGATCAGTTGGCAGACCTTTTTACAAAATTTCTGTCTTCAACTCAATTTCATTATGTGGTGTCCAAGTTGGGATTGTTCGATCCTCACCAATCCCCACCTTGAGGAGGGACTGATAAGATTGTGTTTTGTATAGACGTTTCTTCCTTTTACTCATGTTTATATTAATTTATTTTCTCTAGGAGATTTGGATGATTCTTTTATTTTTAGGAGTTTATTGACTTTAGGTCCTTTCCTTTTCTTAGTCTTATAGCCGTTAGAAAATATTGTATATATCTGCCTTCTTCTTCTCTGTTTTGCATAGCCATATAACATTTTCTCAATAATATTATACTCTTCTAGAGATATATGATTTGTACTTATTTCAATTTTATCACATCTCACCAAAATCAAGCAAACAAAGGTAAGCTTTTAAGGGTTTTTAACTCTTTAGCACATTCAAAGTGACTATTACGGATCAAATTAAATTGTTCAGTTTCTAAGGAAAGCAACAAGATAACAAATTGATCAGATTAATTATCTCAAAATAAGCCCATAATATTAAACCAAAAGGCATGCATATACCAAGGTATTCAAAGCTGTAAGAGATCAATTACACCTGATCACGAATTAAAACATGAATCAACAAATAACTTAACTAGAATTAAAGGTTTGGTGTTGTTCATTTGTACAAAAATAATCAACTATCAAACTGTTTATGAACCATAAATAAACCAACTAAGTCAATCTACAAAAGATGATCAATATTCTTCACAATCTATCCAAGAAATTCAACTAAAAAGAGAGAGCAAAAAAGAGAATTCGTGCTCTAATCATAATTGGGGATATTCTGTCCCATATTTTTGCCTTCGCCCAGTTGCTACCGCTGATTCTTTCTTCTTCCTCCTATTTAGAACTGACTAATCTCTTTCTTCTCTTCCACTAAGTTAAATAACCCCCTAATCCCACTTGATCACACATCCCAAGATAGTTAGATACAATGAATCTCTTTCTCCTCTTTCTCTTGTATTGTTGTGTTGTTAATAATTAAATAGTTAGATAAATAAATGTTTTAGTTGTAAAGAGGATCGCTGGTTAGATATTGTATATTATCTGAGTTCGTTTCTAACTAGTTTCTTAAGTTCCATGTTTACTTTGAGCTATTGTAAATATGTTTAATTGCTATGTGGGACATTAATTGTGCATATGAACACAACATATTATAATTTGTTATTTCCATACACTTGTCATATCATTACTTATCACCTCATGATCATTGTTGTACGTTTATATGGTTTCATATTGAGTTGTGTCTTACGAGTGCACTGTCATGTCTTTCTTGTACAGTTAATCTCTAGAGTTGAGACAACTAGGACAAGTGCCTTCTTTTCTTGATTCTTCTTGTATTGCTACTCCAAGTAAGGGTTTTCTTTTATATATGACCTACAACCCGCATGAACAAAAAAAGCCAAAATATTTTTAATACAAAACTAGTTATGCTTTCTATACTGGATACGTACCAAAAATATGTTAGGAATAGTGCGTATAAAGCTGATAGTTTATCGGGTTTGTACTTTTCCTTATTGTAAATCATATACAATCTTTGAATAAAATAACGAATAAAGGCAACACTTCTTTATATGCTCTTGTTTGGGTGTGTGTTTACTTTGACTGCACATGCATAAGAACTTCCCTAATCTAGATGAATTATAGGACTCTACCATTTAGGCGAAATGGTTCATGCGATGAGCCCTATATCACATAAGTCATGATTAGTAAAATACTTCAAGCCAATGAGTCCTACAGGCAGTGGGAGTGTCGACTCGGCTTGTTTGAGGCTTGCTCGTGTGATGTGCCCTGAAGAAGACCACCTTATTTCATGGGGTGCAAAGTGTATAGTTGATACATGCGTGATACATGAGGGTGCTTACTTATTCTAAGTAGGTACACTGAGGTGCCCCGTGTGAGAAGATTCCTAAATGGGAAAGAAAGTTTCTATTTCAGGAAATGGAAACTTATAGATTAGGAAATATCTCACGAGTCACTGATGTGATTAATTGATCCTTAGAGTCGAAATTCCATTGATACTTTGTGAATTAACTTTGTAGTCTTTGGTATAATCTTTAAAGGGTGTCAACTAAGACAATTGATTCAAGACTTATGCTGGGGCTGCACAAGCGATTCCCGAAAGTATATGAGAATCGATAAAGGACCTACATTTGCATCAGTAAGTTGATTTATTATTGTGTAAGTCATTCATATGCCATATAGGAGTCCTTGGCCAAGACATAAGATCAAGACATCAAGAAAAGAGTTTCTTGGATTGAGATCAAATGGATATGAAATGCACATAGCTTTAAGACTGAGATTATTAGTGTTCTGATTATTCCTTGCCCTAGATCTTGGTTGAGAGATGGGATGTAGGAGGATTGTATCTCACATTAATCAATGACTTACAGGTTTTGTCAAATCGAGACATTCTTATTGAGTTAGGGGTTAAACACCTGTTGCTAGACTATGGTCGTTTAATCTATGGACTGATTAATTAATTAGTGAATTAATTAATTAGGGTCACTACTAATTGAATTCAGAACCTAGGGGGTCACACACAACAACTTGGTTACATGAGTTAAGGCTTTGGAATGATTAAACGAGTTAATCAAGCCAAGAGGGTTCCAAACGTGTGAAACACACGTGTGGGTCACGTGCGTGACACGTGTCCTATGTGGACATGTGTCCATCATGCATATATATTAATTATGTGTTAAATAATTAATGTATTAATTATTTAATAGACTTTGGTTTAATTTTGAATTAATATGAAAGTCTTATTTTAGAGAAGTAAATCTATTTAATTAATTATGAATTAATTAATTAGATAATATGTTATTTATATAAATAATAAATAAAGTATAATAATATCCAAAAGGAGTTCGGATATTTTGACTATCTAAAAGTTGATTTGAATTAGAACTCAAATCAATGTTTGGATATTACTTGATGATCAAGTAATAAGAGAGAGGGACCAAATCCTTAGTCCGTAAGGACTAGGGTCGGCCGTCCCTCTTCAATCCTATATATAAGCTCCCCTTGAGAGTGATAGATTTCTTTTGGCTCATGTGTTGAGCAAACGTCCTTTCTCCAAGATTAGATAAACCCTAGGTTAAGCCTAAACACTAACTAGAGAACTACCATCCTTACTAATTAGATTGTAGTCAAGTTAGTGGACTTTCTCTAGAGAGCTTCAAGTGAGAAGTTTTGAAAGATTCGAGCTTTACCAATGAGAGGGGATCAAGTCCGCGAGAAGAGCATTTTGGGTGGCTTGAAACACTTCAAGAAAGATTATTAAAAAAGTAAGTTTCTATACTCTACGAATTTGGATTTATGATTGCGAGTTCCTGTCCTTTTGTTGGAAAATTTTTAAAATTTCCGCTGCTTTCAGATCCAGTTTTCCAACACTTGGATTGGACATAGGATGATCAGAGATGGTCGTTTCAGTGACGGAGATGCAGCGGACATTGGAGGCAAAGATGGATTTTTTTCAGGCGATGATACGGAGCCGAGACCCACATGGATAGAAATGCCTCGACGAGAGAGTACATTTTCGGCAATCTCAAAGTCTGAATTCCATCGGCCGGCGGCGAATTGGCCGATCAAAGCTGACGATCGTCGGTCAACAATGGGTTTTCCAGAAAATTTCATATGGGTTTCAAAGTATTCAATACGGACTTTCGAAAGGTATGCTCAGATATAATTTTCTTCAAATAGTTTGAGTTTAATTTCAATTTTTGAGTTTGATGTTATGAATTTTATAAGCTATGCATCTCTTGATATATAAGGTGAATGTAATATGCTACAAATAACTTAATTGTATATTTATACTCGTGAGCATAGCCATGCATTTTTGTGGTTATGGTTTGAGTTTGAGTCTTGTGTTATGTGTCCTCAATCGTTCTTTAGAGAGTGTCTGTCAGTTGTTTAGGTTCCAGTGGGACTTCTTTACTCTGGTTTTCATTCTCATCGGTGTAAGGTGAGGTTTTTTAGGATTTTTTTAGTTACAGCTACCTATAACCCTATGTGCCCATTTTCAAGCCTGCATGTGATTACCCTATTATATTTATAAAATAGATATGTACTTATATGATACGTTTATGACTTTTTCATATGATTAAAGGCTATTGAACTATATATATACGAGTGTATGTAAGCTTAAAATGTTTTGCAATGAGGCTATGCTCCAAACCGTGTGTCTTTATGTAGCTCAGGATTAGGATGACACGGATGTTGGAAAATGAGTTCACAACCGTAGTGAAAATATAAAATTTTTTCCAAAAGATTGATCATTGACTTGCAATTCTCATACTGTATCGTAGGGTGTTTAGAAACTCATGTAGGTTGAAGCTTTCTAGCAGCATTGATGCTTTACTATTTCCTTGTAGAATCAGAAACGATCTTTGAATAATAAACGAAATGATTTTGTTCATAGACAATCACTTCTTTATGTCTGTTTGGGTTGATTGTGACTCACATGTTTCGAACTCCCTTAATCCGATGAGGTCGTCAAGAACTTTTCCCTTATAGGAACGGCACAAGGACCAAGTCCTTGACTCCATAGGGGAGGATTAGAAACTTCTCTAAGTCGAGAGTCCGACAGACAGTGGAAGTGTCGACCTTGACTTTGTAAGACTTGCTTATGTGATTATGTCTCTTTGAAGGATCACTCAGTTTCATGGAGAGATAAATGCATATGATGATGCGTTCATAAAATGTAAGGGTGATTGTTACAAAAACTTCATCAGTGAGATATCCCACGTGAGAACATTCCTAGATGGGAAATGAAGTCTCCTAGAAACTTTCACATTAGGAAATATCTCACAGGTCAATAATGTGATTCATTAATCCTTAGACTCGAGATTCTATAATGTCTCATATGAGCTAACTCTGTAATCTTTGATACAGGCTCAAAAGTGTATCAACAATATTTAATACCTGAACTACAACCTATGTTGGGATTGCCCAAATGGAATATGTAGATTAGTAGAATCAATAAAGGTCCTACACTTGTTATAAGAACAGGAATGATAAAAGGTCAAGACATCAAGAAAATAGTCTTTTCTTGGATTGAGGTCTAAATGGATATGAAACGAACTTAACTTTAAAGATCAAGAATAATTGGGCTCTAAGTGATTGCGAGATAGAGTTGTAGGAGGATAGTATTTCACTATATGTTATTGACTGAAAGGTTCTTTGATTAATTTCGTTATTCAGCTAGGGGTTACACACCCATTGCTAGATTACGGTAGTGTGATCTGACCGTATAGATATACTTTAATGAGAGTGTTAATTGCAGATTTAATTTATTTAATTAAGTAATTAGATGCTTATTATATGGTTTAATTAAATTATTTGAATTATTTGACCTAATTGAACGTTTTAACTTCTATGCTCCCGTACGTGACCTTTACGTGCTCGTTTTTAATTCTGACTTTTGTGATAATTTTCTATGCAAGATTTTTATGTGTTAAGAATGTGACTATGTGCTCGTTGTATGAGTTGGAGTTCGTTTGTTATGCATTTTAACCGTCGGAACTTGACGGGGCTTTTAAGGGACCTAAAGGAGCTAATCGTTTTAGCGCACCTTGGGTTCCGGAAGGCGTAACTTGA
The DNA here is from genome assembly GCA_037834125.1 of Lippia alba. NCBI lineage: Eukaryota > Viridiplantae > Streptophyta > Magnoliopsida > Lamiales > Verbenaceae > Lippia > Lippia alba. The sequence goes on along the minus strand of JBBMKE010352899.1, from coordinate 16,870 downwards.
GCTCAGGAATTCGGATTTGAATTTTGGAAGTGGCATTGGACTCGCGATGAAGAATGCAAGCTAGAGAATCCCGCTTCACATCTTTTTAAGCCTGTTTTGTCCTCCGATATTCTCCTGAAACACACCCTTTGTGACAGATTTGCGACGCCTGCCAGTTTTAATCATAACCGCCCCATTTCTTATCCGAATCGATCCATACTTGAACCCTTTTAACCATATTTTAACCCTATTTCTCCCTAATTTTACCCCAATTTCTTCCAGACGAATAAAGGAGAAGAAAAAGGGGGAAAATAGAAGAAGAGAAGGGGAAGACACTATTCACAACCGGGTTACTTGCTCGTTCGACCTCCATTTCATATCAAATTCGAAAGGTAAAGTCATTTTTGGATCCTAAATATTTATATATTTCTTTTAAGTGTGGATTGATTGAATTTGGTTGAGGTTTGATCATGATTTGGCCAATATATTGAATAGTGCATCCATATGTGAGATTTGATGATTTCATGCCATTCTTTGCACCATTTATTGATTTGAAGCTAGATATAAGTTCTTTAAGCATCTCTCTTTGTGAATTTATGCATGAATTTTGTGGTTATAGGCTGTGGAAGGATCCACCATTGATGAATTTTGCTTGAACTTGAAGAACATGAACCCATGTGTGCATCTCTTGTATTCTCTTCAATTTAACTTCAGTTTTGGCATGATCTAGGGCATAAATATTTGTTTTCTTGATGCATAAACCTTGTATTATGTGTGTGCTTGAGTGTGGGTTGAAATTTGAAATTTTTAGCCCTGCGCTCGGTTAACGGCTGTTAGGCCGTTTGTGTGTTTTTCGGGGTAACGGCCATTACCCCCAGGTTTGGAGCCCCTGTACCAGGTAACGGCCATTACCTGGTACTGGCCTAGGGAGGGGTAGCAGCTGTTACCCTCCCCTGCTCCTCCGTTTTGCCGTTTTCTTTGTTTGTTTGTTCGTTTCGTCGTTTTCCCTCCTCGTGCTTGTTTGTGGTGTGTTGTGTACTTATTTACAGTGGCGTAGGAAAAGCCAATTGAGGGGGTGCAATTGACCCCCCTCAAAATTTATTTTTTTAATATATAGATAAATAGATATATTTATATATAATTTTATGAGATTTTTTATAATTGACCCCCCTGATCAAAGTTAAAATTAATACTAATGAGGGTCAATCACACCTAAACAAAATTTTACGAGATTTATTATACTTTGACCGACCCCTCTAAAAAAAGTTTCAGGCTCCGCTACTGCTTATTTATATACATGTTATAGTGTTGTATAACTTGCTAATGCTTGAATTTGATGTGATATATGTTTGAATAATGTGTTACGAGTGTCTTGTTAAATTTATAGCCTTTTTGGATGTGAAACATGCAAGATGTGAACGAACGTGCATAATGTGTTCTCTTAAGTGCTTGAATGACTTTGTACTTTATTTGTATGCCTTGTATGATGATATCATGCTCCTTATATGATATTTATGTGTTGTGTACTTCATGAAATATGTATTATATGCTTTGTTATGAAGTTATTGTGTGAAATTGAGGCTCTTATGTGCAATATGTTGCTTAAGGTGCATTATATGCTCTTCTATGCACTTGAATGATTTCATATTTGGTTTGTTTACTTTGAATGTGACTTATTTTCTTCTTGTATGAAGTGTATGCATTGTGAATGTGTTATATGATCCTATATGTCCTTTGTATGAAGTCCGTGAATTTGTTTAATGTGAAATATGCGATTTGTGCTTCAATATGACTTAAGATGGCTTCATTTGATCTAAGTGCATTCTTGTTGCATCTCTCATGACTCATTTACATTCATAAGCATATACCGAGTGTTTAATTGGTTTATTTGGAGTCCAAGTTTGTCTTTGTCTTTCATTTTGTTCTTAGGTTCATTTGGTGGTTGAGGAGGCGGTTCGTTTCGTTCAGTTTGGTCGTCAAGGTGAGGTTTTCTTTTTTTTAGTTAAGCGACCTATATACTTATCTAAATTTTAAGCCCACAATATATATGTACTTAGATACGTATGTTGGATATGTATTTTGTGAGAATTCGCCCTTTTGTTAAGAAACGTTTGAAAACCCTTTTCTGTATATGTAAGCTATTTTAGTTATTTGTTTTGAAAAGAGTTAGAGTGTGTGGGTTTGAAATTTCTGAAATGGCGAGGGTTTTACAAAAAGATATGCTTGTGTGTTTTGTGTGGGGCCCAGAGATTCGGTGCAAAAGGAGTCCCGGGACGACAATGGGCCTCGGGTACCCCCTATTGCAGTCTTCAACTTTGAAAGGATCAACCCAGAACCCACTGGAAGGCAGGTGGGGGATGGAATCCTCAGTGAGTGAGTGTCGTGAAACTCACTAACCATACTTATATGTGTGGATGGTTAGGGTCGACAGACCCTTCCATCAAGCGGAGAAGTGGAAGGTATGTTTGTGTGATTCGGGTTTAGTATGTGTTTTAGTATGTTCTTTGCAAATGGAGAAAATGGGAGTTTGATGCTCGTGCTCGCCGAGTCGTGTATGTGCGGGTTCGCACTTGATTTGTGAAATGGGCATGGATTCTTAATTACTAAACTTGGTGGATTTTGGCCTTCGGCCTAACTCTTTTCTATATATATATTATCATGTGATTTAAAATGTTTTGGATTGCAAAAACCATGTCCCGGTTCATGAATCTTTATACTTTTGATATGCTTTGCTCTTACGTATATATACGTTTGCGTGTGTTAGCCCCCTCACCAGTCCTGACCCCTCCTCGTTGTTTTATTTTTTTCCCTTTTGCTCTTTGAGTGTGTAGGTGCAGAACTTTAGTTTTGGCTAGGCAGCGGTTTGTCTTTCGAGTTGTTTGAGTCTTTTGCATATTACATTATATTTAATTTGTAATTCTGAAATTCGTATAAGATTATGATTTTGATTATTAGATGGTATGTATGATTTAAGTTTGCCCTTGTCGGGCTCGTATTTGTGTTTAAAAGACGCCTGAGGTGCCCAAGTTTGCATGTGATCGTGTGTTTAAATTATGCCTGCCCATGGCCATTGCATGTGTGTTTGTTGATCCTGTTGCTTCCGCATTTCGTGTTTGTTTTGTTGCGCACTCTATACAGGGTCTAGACCATCTAGCCTAGGGGAAATTTTGTTTGTCACCCATTCGCCATAGCTTGATACGTGTGCGGAATTCATATTTCATTACACGTGTCGGACTATGGTGCAAGGGATTAGTGCCTTCCGCTCCAGCGTGCTACATTAATTAATTAAGGGAATTAATTAATCATTGTTACTGCTAATCGAATAATGAACCTAAAGGTCACACAAAAATGCCAGAATACGAGGGTTATGGTAAGATGTTAATATGATTAACGATGGATCAAAATCTTGATCGAAGAGGGAAAATTCCCCTCCACATGTCATGTTAAAATTGTGATTACCACCTGTCAAAGACACGTGGCGCACTCTCATGTGTTACTCACGTTTCCAAATGTGGTTCGTGCGTGTGGAATTTTCCACACGTGAATTCTTTTATAGAATTAATTAATTAAATATAATTAATTTTGAATTAATTTTTAAGATTATATTTCACAAATAAAAGCTTAGCCCAATAAATAACTAATTAGGACAAATTATTTATTGACTATTCACTTTTAACTTTAGGAAAGTTGAAAAGTCCAACTTCCTGTTGTAGGAGAGAGAAAGTTGACTCTTGCTAGACTTTGAGAATAAGTTAGTAACTTATTTATACAATTAAAATAATAATTAAATTTGTTAATTAGTGAGCAAGAAATAAAAGCCCAATGGGACTGGGAAACCATAGGTATTTCGATCCCCACTACTATATATACTAGTGTTGGGGCTTTTACTTTCTTGAGACCAACGTTCAAGAAACGTTAAATTTATATGATAAAATAAAAGATAAAATTTCAAAGCAAAAATCCTAGCCTAAACACAAGTCATAGAACTAGCACTCTCTCCAGCTTGATCATGTTCTAGGACTGGTGTGGATATGTTTTCATTCAAAATTGGATTCCCGAATTGGTTGAAATTGCGAAAACGAAAAGGGGATCGAAACGAGCTCACCCGCACTCACTCTCAATCCTGTCGAGGGCACTTAATCGCGCCCGTACGCGTCCGCGTGCGGCCTCTGCGCACGATGTTGTTCTGGCAGTTGCGGGCATCCCTCGACCACGTCTCGGCACTGCTGCGCATGCAGTGTCCACGAGACCACTACTCATGCGAGTGGTGCTCGCGTGCCTCGCGCGGCTGTCCCGTGGCGATTGTTCTCTTTTTTTTTTTCTGATTTTGTGAAATCCCTAATTTAGAAAAAATTGTTTTGTTTTAAAATTCGATTTTAAAATTACAAATTATTTATTTGAAATAATTAAAATTTGGGATTTTATGAATTAAAATTAAGTTCTAATTTTTTGAGAAAATTAATAAAATCACTTTGAACAATAAATTTAACAAAAATTTAATTCTGAATTAATTATTATTTTGTCAAGATCCGGTAATTTAATTTTGAATAAATTCTTGAATAATGAACAATATTCAAATTGCTTAAGTTAGTTTTAACTTGAAGTGAAAAGAATTTTAAATTTAATCGGTAAATTTAAATCCAACCGAAATTATACTAGATTAGGTGATCATGGGTTAGTCTTATGCATGTTTTAAATCCTGCACATGGATGGTTTACATTGGGGTCTGTGAGGCCTAGTTCCGTTTTTAAATTGGGGTTGTGCCCACTTATGTGCGTACTGTTATGTGTTTATTATGTGGCTTTCCTTATTTATTATTTTTGGGCCAGGGCATGCCCCGTGTATTTGTCTATGGCCAAAATGAAGTTTGAGCCATATTAATTTCTGTAAAGTGAGTAGAAAGTAGGAAGTGAGGTTTTCCTTTACTATTTGGAGACAAGCACCCAAGGAGCAAGCAGGATCCACAAGGAGCACTTGAAGAACAGTGGTCTGAAGATCCCTCAAAATGTTAGGGAGGGCTTCTATTAATGTAATAGATAGGGAACCTTTGCTTGTTTTCCCTTAAGTGATATGAACTGTTTATGTGGCATGTATGTTAGAACTTGTGGTTATGGAGTGGCTCCCATCATCACTCATAGGATATGATACCCATGATCATCTCGTATTAGTATCATGCTAGGACATGTTATCTGTTAATTGCTTATGTGATGCATTTTATGCGAAACTGCATTAATCAAGATAATTAAAATTTGGATAACATTATATGTTTTTGTTCTCATTTTTCAACATCCTCGCCCCACCAATATTTTTAGTTTGCAGGTATAGGTTGTTGGAGTTCGAGCTAGGCCGCGGTGTGTTGTGTCTGTCGGGTCTGAGTCATTTGTTATGTGTTTTACTTCAGTTATGTTTAAATACTTAAATTTGTATACTCTATACAAGTTAAGATTAGGGATTGTATGATTTATATTTGAGACAGGTTTCGAAGGCCTTGTCGACTGCATTACTTTATGATTTGGAATGTTTGAATGCATCGATAAGTATTTAAATTATGTTGGCCCGTGGCCTTGCATGCTTGGACGTGTGAGTGTAATACAGGTTTAGATTTTGTGGCCTTTGAGCCCTGCTTGTGGTGTGCTTTAGTTAGGTCTGTGTGTCAATCTTGCATGCTTGTTTGTGGATTTATTTTATGTTCTCCTGTGGCCATTAGTTGCTTTTGGACGGTTTAGCTTTGCTTCCGCTGTCAGGTTCTGTATTTTATCTGTTGTACAGGATCTAAGTACCACATAGCTTAGGTAGGTTTTTTTGTTTGTCTCACGTTCGCTTTAGTTTGGCACGTGTATGAATTTCTCATTTCGTTACTCGTGTTAGCCTATAGTGCAGGGGATGTGGTGCCTCAGATGCGGGGTGCTACAAGCATATTGATCTTATGTTTCAAATGGAAGTTAATTTTATGAGTGAGATAACCATAAAAGATTGGTATTGGTATTGTAATGGTAATATTGGGCCCGGAGGCTATGATTTGGGATAATCCGAGACATAGCAGGTCGTCGGATGAACCCTAGGTGTAGTTTCTATTTTGAGTTATTGCGTACGATCGGGAAAAGAAGGCGTGGTATTCTAGAGTCGTCCGTGTGAAAGCCTGGCGAGGACTCGTAGTAGGATTGCTTCCCCTCGAGAAATGTTAATGTAATGGATGGTTAGGGCCAACAGGCTCTTCTATCAATGGTGTTTTGAGGATTAAATATGTTTTCGATTTTTAATGGTAATATAATGAGGAGTTGGTGTTAGGAATAGTGCCATTAAAGCAGTTTTAAGCTTTACTATTTTCTTATAAAATCACAAACGATCTTTGAATAATAAACGAAATGATTTTGTTCAGGCAATCACTTCTTTATGTGCTTATTTATGTCTGTTTGGGTTGACTGTCTGTTTGCATATTTTGAACTCTCCTAATCCGATGAGGCCGTCAAGAACTTTGCCCTTATGGGAATGGCACATGAAAAAAGTTCTTGACTTCATAGGCGAAGATTAGAAACTTCTCCAAATTGAGAGTCCGACAGACAGTGGGAGTGTCGACTTTGACTCTGCTGAGACGTGCTTATGTGATTATGTTCTTTTGAAGGATCACTAAGTTTCATAGAGAGATAAGTGCATATGGTGATGCGTTCATAATACATAAGGGTGATTTTTACAAGAGCTTCATCAGTGAGATGTCCCACGTGAGAACATTCTTAAATGGGAAAGGAAATCTCCTAGAAACTTGTAGATTATGAAATATCTCACTGGTCAATAACGTGATTTATTAATCCTTAGACTTGAGATTTGTAATGTCTCATATGAGCTAACTTTCTAATCTTTGATATAGGCTCAAAAGGGTATTGACATACCAATACCTGAACCACAATTAGCATATGTATAATTAGTAGTATCAATAACCTACACTTATTATAAGAACAAGAATGATCTCTTACTGATTGAGTTGTTCGTAGTCCATTAAACTTAAACCCTTGAGTAAGGTGGATAAAAATATCAAGACATCAAGAAAATTGGGTTTTCTTGGATTGAGGTCCAAATGGATATGAAGCAAGCTTAACTTGAAAGATAATGAATATTCGGGCTCTAAGAATATTCCCATGCCTTAGTTCTTGATTCATAGATGGAGTTGTAGGAGGATCATATTTCACTGTATGTTATTGACTGAAAGGTTCTTCGATTTATTTCGTTATTCGTCTAGCGGTCACACATCTATTGCTAGACTACGATAGTGTGATATGTGAAGTGAATAATTGATTAAGTGAATTAATTAATTACTGTCCCTGTTAATCGAATAATGAACCTAAAGTTTCACACACAAATGCTAGAATACGAGGGTTATAGTGGGATGTTAATATGATTATCGAATGATCGAAATGTTGATCGAAGAGGGAGAAATGCCCTGCCACGAGTCACGTTTTTAACGTGACAGCCATGCGTCATTAACACATTGCTGCCACGTGTCGGGTACACGTGTTCTACACACGTGTCATTTAAAACGTGGTTTAGGCGTGTGGTTTATTCGACACACAAATTCTTTTATAGAATTAATTAATTAAATATAATTAATTAATTTAAGATTTTCAATTAATTTTGAATTAATTGTTAAGATAATATTTCTCAAATAAAAGCTTAACCCAATAAATAAATAAATTAGGAATTGGATTATTTATCGACTATTGACTTTAATTTAAGAAAGTTGAAAAGTCAAACTTCCTATTGTAGGAGGGAGACAGTTGATTCTTGCGAGACTAGGAGAATAAGTTAAGAACTTATTTATCCAATTAAATTAATAATTAAACTAGTTAATTAGTGAGCAAGAAAACAAATTCTATTAGTTCATGGAAACCTTAAGGGGTTCAAACCTAGCCCTAAAAATATAAGGGTTGGGGCTTCATTCTTTGTTTAGACCAACGTTCAAGAATCGTTAAGTTGTTGAGAAAAATAAAAGAAAAATTTTCAAAGCAAAATATCCTAGACTAAACACAAGCCACAGAACTAGCATTCTCCCTAGCTTGATCGTGTTCTGCAACTAGTGTGGAAACGCTTTAGAGGATCGCTGCTTTCAGGGCTATCGAAGGCCGTTCGAGAGACTTTCCAAGTGAAAGGTGTCCAATAGGCGGTATTGGTATCACTAGAAAACTTCTATCTGTGAGTTTCTAAACAATCTATGATACAGTATGAGAATTCCAAGTCAATTATCTATCATTTGGGAAAAAAATTTTACATTTTTGTGTGCGTTAGCCCCCTCACTCAGTTAGTGGACTGACCCCTCTTTTCCAACATTTAGTTGCAAGTTTAAGGTTCGAGCTAGGCGGGGATTGAGTCGGTTGTGTCTCTCTCTAGCTTGATAGGTTAGGTTGCATCTTCATATTGCATTTTGGACTTGAATGTTGAAGAAATTCTTATGTTATGTGTTGGAAAAATGGAATCAGAAAATCAGCGGAATTTAAAAAATTTCCAAGAAAAGGACCGGGGCTCACAATTGTGAATCCGAATTCGTAGGGTTAAGAATCTTAATTTCTTGAAGCGTTACAAGCCATCCAAGAACGTTCTTCTCGCGGCTTGACCCCGCTCCTTGGAAAAGCTCTAATCTTTCAAACCTTCAGACTTGAAGCTCTCTAGAGAAAGTCCTCCAACTTGACTACATCTAACTAGTAAGAATGTTAGTTCTCTAGTTAGTGTTTAGGCTTAACCTAGGGTTTGTTTGATCTTGGATAAAGATAATTTGGTCAACATATGAGCCAAAAAGATCATCAATCACTAAAGGGGAGTTCGAACTCCCCTATATATAGCAAAGTGGAGGGGCGGCCGATCCTATTCCTTTAGGGCATAGGATTTGGTCGCTCTCTCTAATTACTTGATCATCAAGTAATTCCAAACCTAGATTTGATTTCAAATTCAAATATACTTTTAAGAAAGCTAAAATATCCAAACTCCTTTTGGATCATATTATACTTTATTTATTATTCAAATAAATAACTTATTTATCTAATTAATTAATTCACATAATTAATTAACTAGATTGATTTCTCCAAAATAAAACTTTCATATTAATTCAAAATTAAACCAAAGTCTATTAAATAATTAAAACATTATTTATTTAAGATACAAACAATCACACACGTGAGCCACACGTGTCCATAAGGACACGTGTCACTCACGTGAATCACATGTGTACAATGCACGTGTGGGACCCTTTGTTTGATCAACTCATTTGATCATTTTTAAAGCCTCAACTCATGTAACCAAGTTTTTGCATGTGACCCTCTAGGTTCTCAATTCAATTAGCAGTGACTCCAATTAATTAATTCCCTAATTAATTAATTAGTTCCAATCGTCCATGCTCGCATAAACATTGTTCGTGTTTAGGTCGATCGTCGCCCTTGGAAACTTTTTTAACCATGACCAGGCAATGTGCCATTTGTGGAGAAACTCAAATCTAGTGAAACAAAAATTGTATTCAAACCTCTGATTGAACTTCCAATTCACTTCCTCTATTGTAGCCGTAATTGATAGATGGCTTTCATCATCTAGTTTTCCACCAGTAGCCACGGCTTCTTTCACTAATGCCTTTAAAAATTCCTAATCGATCTCCTCGGTCTGTGAACCAGGGTAGAACATCTCTATCTGGTAGTTCAACGACTCGCAGTATGCCATTTCTTAAGAGGAAAAAATTGTAAAGATTTTGAAGTATATAATCAAAACACAAATATCTATAAGATTGGCCTTGGGACATCGCCTATTTATAATGTAAAACAACACCATAAGTAAGGCACTATTTCACTTGTGAATGTCACAATTGTGTCTCATCCTACTTTTATGAAGCCACAAATTATTCCAACACTAGGACATAAATATCTCAAAACATAATTCATAGGTTGCATCATCTCAATTGGTTTAACCTACGAGAACCAATTAAAAAATTTTCTACAACATACCATTCATGTTAACCAAGTCAAAATATCATACACAAGAAGCATAAGAATCGGCAATCGAACTCTACCACAGAGTCGACCAAAAACTATTACAAATTACCCGAGTTTTTCCCCTACTAGTTAGATTAGGCCTTTTAACAGGTGTGGGGCCTTCCATACAGTTTAAGTGTCCATAATTAATTAACATACAACCTACATAAACTTAATTAAGCACAAACGGGCAGTTGACTAAGCAGATTAAAATACATGCTCTGCAAGAACACCTAAAAAGATACCCAAACACAAAACAACCGTGTAAGAAAAAACATAAATATATAGTACGGGATTCAAAGGACGACCTCTTTCCAGCACAGCCCATCTCTCCCCTAGGTATGATGCATTGGCCTATTGCATATCAGAGACGGAAGGGCATTTGCTACTCGCATACTCTTCGTCGCCAATTTGTATCTTGCCAAAGCCCTTATGCTCGGTGGTTTTATTGTTGGATAAGGATGCTTCAGTCATTCGGGACCGCCCTCCACATCTATGGTATATATCCCACCATATGAAGAATCCCTCATGCTTCACTTCCAACGAGCAAATATAGTACATCCTTCCCGGATTGTTGACTGAGTTCGACGTCCACAATAGCATTTCGCCATGACCTTTGGGACATTGTGGGGGAGGTGCGACGCTCATATCAATAATGAATGACCGCTGATACCACGAATTATATCATATATTCGAACATGAGGAACAACATCAGTTAATTATTTGGGGCAAACAACTCAATCTAAGATCCAACAGTCAGAGTGAAATTCAATTGCCCAAACATATAACACATATATATATCTACGCAAAATAATGACAACCTCCTATTATACGCAGGCCAGGTTTAATTCGCAATTTCACGAAAATGCTGACAAATAAAATTCAAATCTTATCAAATTTTTTTCCACAAATCAGAGGTCGACCATATATCAATCGCTCATACACTTGTACAATGCAAATTAGGGCCAATCGGAGTGCCTTACCTCAATTGTGAAGTAATCGACACCAGCAACCACGACCGCAGAAGTTAAACTCACGCAGCACAATGACTAGGAGCAGCTTAAATGAAAATTTGATTGAAAATGTATGTAATTCTTAACATATACAAGTAAGGGTAATTTAGGAATTTTAATTTTTAATACTGCTTAATTTTACTCGTACCAAATGCAATATTAACCATCATAAAGTCTTACTTTTTAAATAGTAATATTAGCAAACATAATATTAAGTTCTACTATACTCACCTAATGTTACTTAATAAGCCCGAAATAAATTAAACAAAATTAAGTTCACACGCGTACCAATCGGCCTCTAATAGTATAGACTAATAATTGCACACACTCGATGTGTTTGCTAAAAAATATTATTATTGAAATATATAAAAATTAAAATTTAAATATAAAACAAATGACGGAAAACATAATAAGAATATAAAAAAATTTATTTAAAAAAGAATAAAAATAATGTGAAATAAAAAGATAATTAAGAGATAATGCGTACATGCAATGGAAAAAATAAATAAATAAGAAGAAAAAAATTAAGAGAGAAAGTTTTTATTGTTATCGCAATGCTAGAGAAAAAAAATTCAAGAATGAAAGGGCACAAAAAATGGTGTAAGACAATAAATAATTTCTATTTATGTCTCACGCTTAATTTTTTTATTTTTTATTTTTTAAAATACACAACTACACATATTTATTAAAAGTTTAGGTAAATGAAATTAAAATAAATTTGATGGTGTCGGATTTGGTTGGGAGGAGTTTAACACCAATTCATTCTCTATTTGTGTGTGATAAAGGGGGAGACCATCATAGGCGTAGAGCCTCAGGAACTGGGTTCCCAAAGAGCATGGATTCTACCAGCTAGGGTAACACCTTAGTAAGGAAAGTGAAGTTGTATGAAGCTTGAAAATGCACCAATGGAGTTTCCAGTTCAGTGTGTGGCTTGTGCATGAAGATAGTGCACTGTAGCAAGTATAGATTGTTTGGGGAAGGAGTGTGTGAATCCTTCTATTTATAGTTGGAGGGTGGGGGTATTTTAGTAATACTACCTGCGTGGTCCCGAAATAATGTCGCACTAGACACGTGTCGAAATGAGAGGGCCTGACAGCAACGGGCACGCGTCACTTTCATCTTTTAGGCCGTTATCCCAGGCTAGGGTGTCAGCGGCGGTTAAGGGTTTTCTCCCTCATGAAGATGGGATCCCCAGTATTGCCTGAGCGTTGGTCCTTTGAGAGGGGATGCAGAAGGTTGTTCCCACGAGCGACGGTGTCCTGAGAGTTGACCCTCGAGGGAAAGGTCCTGATGGGGTTGACCCTATGAGAGTTCAGCTATGAGGGCCGGGCTGGCAAGAGCTTCGACCCTTGTTTGCCCGATCGTTCTGGTACTTCTACCCTTGGGTCATGAGGAGAGCTCCGTGCGATCATGCCACGTGGACGGTTGAGATGTGTGCGTATCTTGGGTCCATCATTTGCCCCCTAAATTTTGCAGTGTCATCTACGAGCGTACCATGGAATTTCAAGAGTCAACAAGCGATTCCAGGGAGATTACAGAGCTAAAGCTTTGACAGCTGTTGAGCCATGGCGAGCGTCTTCATAACGGACAATTTCTGCAGAGCATTAAATGTCGTCTTGTCTGAGCTTACTTTAATGCAGGCGCATTTAATGCAAAGTGGGTGCGTGGGCTCGTGGATCTCGGATGGCGTGGGGCGGTTACCAAAAGTGGATCAGTTACCAAGGCTGGAATGATTGTGCTTTTGAATTTCTGAGATTTTCTTGCCGTATAAATAGGGATTTTCTCTTACATAGCCATTTTTACGCTTTCAGAACTTCTCAAGACACAGAAATCTCTCTGTAAGCTTTTGCGATCTTCTGCAACTCCGGCAACACTCTCTTCAAGTTTTCAGGTTAAGGTAACCCCCCATTCCCGACAGTTTTCTTTGCTAACAGTAGAATAGGCTGAGGGAGGATTTGTCACTTGATCACAGTGCGGAATTGTTGATCCTTAGCTCTTTTAGATCTTAGATTTCCCTTTGTAACACCTCACGCATAGGGCGCCACATCCCCCGTACTAAGACCCAGACCTGGTCAAGAAATGGAAAGTCCAAGCCCGAGTCCGAATCAAAGCGAACGGAAAACCAACACACAAGCTATGCTAGGCGGGCTAAACCTTGAACCAATTAAAACCAACACTTACAAAAACTTCAACTAAATAAAAAAAAGCGGGAGCACTAACATGAATCGTGCACAATGAGCTACGAGCTCCAATATTAATTCAATAATTAACTAAGCATGGCCTTCACAGCCTCAAGATACAATAAACGTATAAATATGCAATACAAAATAATAACAATAACAATGATAACAATAACAATGTGAGTGTGTATGAGACAAAACCGACACGCTAGACCCGACAACTCTAGTTTTCCCGCCTAGCGCTCCAACTTGCAAAAAAATTAAAAACAAATCGGGTTCAGTCTATAGGAGACTGGTGGGTATAAAATGGGGCTTAAATACAGTAATAGGATATAATTTAAACACCCTGCATGCAAGTCATAATCCCGCTCAAGGTTTTGAAAAGATTTCCTAAGTGGGCAAAAGAAAAGAAAAGAAAAGAAAAGAAATCAATGGTTGGAATTACTACTATCAATTCATTTCATTCATTCATGTGGCCAATATGTGAGCCCCGGTAGGTAGGGCTTCAATCTCCATCCATCTCCTTTTATGTGTGCATTAATCATTCAATCATTCATTAGCGATCATGCAACAATCATACATTCACATTCATTCGTTATCGTTCATTTACCTTCATTAACATTATCAAAATCATGATCATTCATCATGCATGACATATACTCCTTACTCCGGTGACGGTTTGGGTAGCGAGCCCTTACCGTCCAATCATGATGGCTAGATGGGTCCATGAAACCCCAAAAGCCCGGTTCCCCTTCCCCGCCAAACCTCCTAACGGGTCGGTTACGCCGTAATTGGTGGAACTAGTGTGTAGGGATCTTCGTCGGCCCTAACCTTCCCGGATCACCACACACACTAAGTTCCAGAGCCCCCATAAAGTGCATTCATGCCTCGCCAACAATCATTAGGTGGGGATACGATAACAACAAGAAAAGGGGTTTGACATTAAATCAATGACTCATTATAAAAGACTCGATATATACGTATACATATTCTTTGGCTTAAAATTTACACATTGGGATATATCGGGTCGATATAACTAATAGAAGAGAAACCCACCTGTTACACCTTACCGAACCAACCAAGGAGACAAGAAGACTTGAAAGTACCCTATGAATCCGGCACGTCTCCACCCTGGAGAAACTGTACAAAAAGGTGAACAAGGTGTGCTTGTGAGAAACGACTCAATATGAGACCAAGTAGGACGCACGGCAATAATGTGGAATGGGATGAGCGAGATGATATGTCTAGGAGAATTATAAAATGATATGATATGTTGTGAACGTGTCCGCGTATACAATCAATGCCCCACATAACAATTAAACAAACATCGGGATCAAATTCAGGGCATAAGTGCATGCTCAAAGGAGATAAGGAATGTTTGGTCATATTAATCAAAAATCATAATATATCAAGTTCCACGCTCAAATACCCAATTCAATTAAATACACTTATTCACACAGATTCCAACAATTGTTCATAATTAAATTACATAATACTTCCATATCCAATTCTAGATAACAGAATGTGCTTAATCACATAACCACCCACGTGCTTACTCATTGAAAACAATGCTAAACAAATTGATACAAGCTTAAAATCCAAAATTCATACCTAAACAAATTGATACAAGCATAAAATCCAAAATTCATACAGTTCCTCATATACCTGTTGCACTAAAATAATTACTCAATAATGCATTTAAATTACACTTTAACACCTAAGCTAATGATATCATGCATACGGACAATTACTTAAATATGTTGAAATTTCGAATTCAATTCAGATTACTAAGAATTCATATCATGCGATAATTTCATTCTTAATCCAAAAGTGTCAAGCCTAAGTCCAACTCATCGAATTCATCACATCAATAATAAAAATGTTAATTTGACAGTTCAACTCTCAATTTTGCAAAAGAATGAATACGCAGTTACACTCTATACTCAAATTCCCAAGTTATTACCCCAACTTAAACACTTCAATTTCTCCACTCAACCCAACAACATATATTACAACAATACATTTATATGCTCACAATATGTGTAATTACACAACCCACCGAAAATTCAATTCAAGATCCAAGTTGCATTTCAAATTATGATATCACAAATGGAGTAAGTACAATTTCTGTTCCAGTACGAAACCCAGATTATATCACAATTGTATTAAAATAAATAAACATAATTAAAATGAAGATTGGGCCTCACGATTTGAATTGAAGACAGAGGGTGAGGGAAAGAATGGAGAGATGGTGATGTTGGTTCTCCGATGGTTGCCGGAGATGGGATTCAAGGCGGCGGTTGTCTGTGGTGGCGTTTGTCGGCGATTGAAGCTGGCGCGGCGGTGAGAGGCTGCCGGAAGCCTCTGCTAGTCCTTCGTATCTCCATTCCTGGCCAAGTGAGAGAGAGAGAGAGATCTGGGTGGAGGCGTCGGACTGAGGTGAGTCATCGGAGTTTCATGGTGGAATCAGACAGGGCTTCGACATCGCTGAAGGGATTTAGCCCCTTTTTCGGATCTGAGGCAGAGTTGTGGTTGGCTGAGATGGTGGCGTGTCGGAGGGAACCGATGATGGAGGTTCTTCGCCAGAGTCATGGCCTGGGCTGGTGCGACGGTAGCGTGAAGGCAGTGGCTGGCCAGGTGGATCTCGCCGCAGAGAAAATCGGGAGTGGTGTGGTTGTTGCTGGGGAAGGAGAGATCCGAGGCGGAGAGTTCAGATCTGAACTCCAATGGTGGGTAGCTGTCATGGTGAAGAAGGGGAAAAGAGAACGAGAGGCTAGGGTGGTGGTGGCTGTGAGATCGCCGATGGGAAGCGGTGGCCGGCGGCGCGCGGATGGGGGTGGAGAAGTGCGGCGCCGTAGCTCTCGGATGAAAAGGGAGAAATGAATTTAAGGTTAAGGTTTAATGCTATGTAAGGGGGAAAAATATCAGCCATAAGTTCTTGAAATTGCAAGAAGGTCCCTCAAAGAAATCGAGTAGTGCAGTTGAGTCCCAAAGTTCAAGTAAGGTTCAAATGGTCCAAATAGTTTTAGAAATTATAAATGTGACCACAATGTTTAAGAAAAGAACCATTTAGGTCCAAATGTTAAATTCTTAAATTAGGAAAAGATCTCCGACTATAAAAAAATTACACGTAAGCCCACATAACTTAAAATTAAAGAGTAATTAGGTACTAAACACATATTTCAATTAAGTTCACTTATTTTCTAAAATTGCAATTAAACAAGTAAAGCACGAATTAAAGTAATTCAAGTACGTGCAGAATTAAAAAAATGAACGTTCTAAACGCACGCAAATGACGTCGTATCTTGTTCTGAAAATGCAGGGTGTTACACATACAATGCAACAACAATCCAAACTCATGCTCTAGCAAGTGAAAATGTCCAATGCATCAAGAGATTATGTAAGCATGCTCAAACTACCAAGTTTCCAAACACATACGCACTTAAGGATTCAAACGACACATTCAATGAACAAGCATGCATAATTGAATCATATAAACCACTTCTCCACATCAACAAACACAAAACTACATCCTAATACACAATATCACACAATGCAAGAAGGGATGAAGGGGATCAAGGGTTCAAGCCAAAAACTCATGCCAAAACCAACACTCATGCCTTCAAACATCTCAAGAACACATATAAGCATCACATTGATCAAGAAATCATGCTAGCAAGCTTCCCTTCACAAACCC
>JBBMKE010352789.1:0-13186 GCA_037834125.1 Lippia alba | reverse complement strand
AAAAATATACATTATTTTCTAATTCAACATTAAAGTCTTTACAAATAATCTTAATACATT
Source organism: Lippia alba (assembly GCA_037834125.1). NCBI lineage: Eukaryota > Viridiplantae > Streptophyta > Magnoliopsida > Lamiales > Verbenaceae > Lippia > Lippia alba. The sequence goes on along the minus strand of JBBMKE010352789.1, from coordinate 13,126 downwards.
TTTTATATAATGAAATTTTTAAAGAAAAAGAAATTTAATTAATATTATACATCTTTTAGCAAAATTATATAATTATTTTTTCTTAAAAAATTATATTATCAAATATGAAGGAAAAACAAATGAAAAATTATTTTTTTTTTGAATTTTTCGTGTAGGAGTGTCGGACACGCTTGGAGCCGTGTCGGACACATGTCCGCGCCGTGTCCAAGTCGTGTCCTAAACGTGTCAGAATTTTCTTTAATTTTCGGACACATTTTGCCGTGTCGGACACGTGTCGGAGCCATATCTGTGTCCGACACTGCACGGGGTGAATTTTCGGAGTGTCCGTGCTTTGTAGGTCTCATCCATCTGTTCAAGTTGAATTGGAATTGCAATATCTTACAACAAATCAAGAGAAACAAAGGGAGTGTCAAGAGAATCAAACAGACACAATACAACGAATAGAGCAAATGTTGTCTGGCTTTATAAGTTTGCTAGGAGAGATGCCACATTTGACTAATCAATCTCCCTCCCAACCTTCACATCTTGATGCAAATCAGCCAACAGGTGATAGAACGACCAATGTAGATGGAGATAATTAATTATGAGAAAAAATGTAAGTAAATTTATTTAGTTAATTTTAAAATTCAATACAGTGTGAAAGAAATCACACACGAAACTAATAATTTTTAATTTGAAAGTTTTACATGTTGAAAGGGCTCAATCTGGCAAAAGTCTTGTATGAGTTTTATGTTCTAGTATATGTACTGATTAATAGAGAGCTTTTTTGTGAGTTCTTGTATTGTAGTATATGTGGTTTAATTAATTGAGTTTGTTGTATTTCAGGAGGGGAAGCTTATGATATTGGATGTTTGAAAAATGAGAACTCGTGGAGTAGTGAACGAGAGTCGACTTTATGGTTTTGTATAAGTGAGTTGAAGTATGAATTTGTAACATTCTTATACTTGTGTCTTCTATATAATTTGTGTAGTATGACTTGAATTTAGTGTGAGTACTGTTTGAAGACTAGTATGAATTGGATGAGTAATGTTATGACTATATATATATATATGTTTGCATGTTTGGATCAAATGACATTTGATTATATATTGTAAAATAAATGCATATTTTATACAGGTATAATATTAAATAAAAACAAAAAATATAATAAAATTTTATTTTAAAAATTCCGAGGGGATTCCCTCGGAATATATCAAAAATAAAGACGAAAAAATATTTTGAGGGAACAGTTCCTCGCAATTCCCTCAGATATTCCGAGGGAAATCCCTCGGTAAAATGGAAAAATAACGTTTGAAAATCCGAGGGAAATATCCTTCGGAAAAATGGAAAAAAATTTCTAAATATATTCCGAAGGAAACATCCCTCGAATTTCCGAGGGAATTCCCTCAAAAACATGAAAAAAAAATTAATGTCTAAATATATTCCGAGGGAATCATCCCTCGAAATTCCCTCGAAAACATGAAAAAAAAAGTTTAAATAATAATTCTTGTTACCAAGCAAATTTCGAGGGAATTCTGAGGGATAAATTTTTTTGATATTTTCCGAGGGAACCAATTTCGAGGAAGCTTTTTCCGATGGAATGAATTTCTTCAGAATTTTCTTTCGGAAATCGCCCATTTTCTTGTAGTTAGTTCTAAAAAGTTGAAACTTAGTAGGATTCATTATAAATTTAAAAACAAACCTTGTGATCTCCTCGACTTCCTATCATGTTTTTTGGAGCACCATGCCCTCCTCTCTTTGCATTCTGGGGAAACATTGGAACCATTAATATAAGCTTTTAAATAGTGTGGGGCAAAAGAATACACATTCACACATGCAACTGTAATGATGAAAACAAGAAAGGGATGGAGACTAATGTGAAATATCCATATATATATATATATATATATATATATAATATCTCATTTATTCATTTTGACTAGCGCTCCCTCTCTTCTAGGTTTGTATTCGATCAGGTGTGGCTAGGCGGTATGTCGGATCTGGGCCGACGAGTGCTGGTTTGATAGTTTGTTTTGGAACCTTAGTGTTTTATGAATCTCTCCCTTGTTGAAAATTTAGTACGTATAGGTTTTGTACCTATGCACGTGCAGTTTTTGTTTTGTCATTGGCTTTATCAGCATTGTTTGTTCGTCTCCATTCGATAGGAAAAATCTTGAGTGAAGGCCTAAAATTAATATTTTGGGTATTTCTCGATACAGGATGTAGTAAGGGGCCACATCATTGTTAAGAAAATAATATATTTTATGTCATTTTGTTATTATTTATTTATTTTTAATTAATTTAATTAAAAATTAATTATTATAAGTACAATATATTAATGGATTATGAAATATCTGATCCTTCGTATTTGATTGATTTATTCAAAACAATAAGTAAAACCTTGTAATCTAAAATGCACTAATAGTTAGTATAACATGATTTACTTGTTCACTAGGCGTCTTGTTTCAATTAATTCATACCTCACGATGTCTAGTTGTACTATGACGAGATTCGGCTCATATATGTGAGGGATAAACTAAGATTAATATAAAAATTTGTATGAAATCAAAATTTAGCTTAAAAGTTTAACTACTAAATCCAATCAAACCTCAAAATTAACTTGTATTTAGGCATATCTTCAGGCAAGTTAATATATATTTATGTTATTTGTATGGCATGAAAAATAACAATTTATGGAGTTACATCTTTGTTCATTTCATATTCAATGTAAAATATAATTAAAGCATCACAATTAAAACCACTTGAAACTCCACTCATTAATATTGACATAAATTTTAAGCAACGCACTCTCTCAATTGTTAAATGCTCATTAATGAGCTCATTAAGTTTTACATCTTTGATATTCCATTTAAAATCCACAAAAATACATACATGCACTAACCACAGATTCTCTTCAAGAAACCTAAATAATGGACAAAGTAATCTTGTTGCAGTTAAAAATTGTGAGTTTGTTCATATTTTGCAATATATTTATGCAGAAGGCATGCCCTCAAATCTTAGGCAACCCTTCTCCACCGTATTATAATCCACTCACACCTCAAAACATTGACACATGTGTGAAAGAACATAATAATATAAGGAGAGAACTCCATATCTCTCCTTTAAAGTGGGCCTCTGACTTAGCTAATGTTGCATACAACCTTGCCTACAAATGCAATTCCACCTTCCAACCTATTGATAATTTAGGAGTAAATTTCTATGAAGTTTATATGGATGCCAGATTCAGTGGTCCTGCTGATGACTTGAATGGTGAAGAAGCAAGGCACATTATAGTAGAATGGAAAGAAGAGAAAAGAAATTATGACCGCACCACCAATTCTTGCAAAGAGAATAAAATATGCAGTGATTACACACAGATGGTGTGGAGAAATTCAAAAGAATTTGGGTGCAGTCCTGTGTTTCTTTGTTCAGACTATTATAACGATGCTGCACTTCATGTAGTGTATGTATGTGTCTATAGGCCTGCAGGAAACATACCAGGGCAGCGACCATACTAGATTTGTGGTCTATGGTTTATATGTGCAAACACAAACAAATATGCATACATATATCTATTCGAGTGTAGTTACTTAATTTATGTTGTGTTATGGATCGTTCAAATCTAAGTTCTTATAAAATATATTGATATTTTTACATGTTCTAATTGATATGGTTCAATTAGTTTACAATACAAAGTCAACGAATTTCTTATATTATAATTCTAGTATTTAGACTAGATATGAAAAATGGTGTTACATTGAATTGATGAATTGGATTTCACGCACCAGGTTAGACCCGCGATTATTTAGGCCTGGGCGTGCGAGGGATGTTAACATCCCACAATTAAAAAAATATTAAATTATGTGCTAATTAATAAATGCAAACTTTCACTTCATCAGCTAGCTTCTTTTACACTATTTATATATATATATATATATATATATATATATGAGATCCGTAAAGAATGAATTTGTTGTATGATTAAATATTTTGTTAAGCAAAATTATCAAAGAAAGAAAACAAATACCCCAAAAGAAAGGAAACGAAATATTATAATTTCGTAACTTAATTATCTAATAAGAATCCATCAAAATATTGCAGTATAAAATAGTAGAGCCTGCACAATATTGACCACATTTGCAGGAACATACATTGACATTACTGACAAAGATCATGTTTTTATTATGTACTAGCAAAACATCAACGTGCGTTGCACGTTTATTAATTAATTTTAAATAAATTTTATTATTCTATATATTTGTTTAATAATTTTAAATATTAATAGTGTCTAACATAATTAAATTAAAATAAGATACAATCTTTAATGAATAACTTTGATTTTGAAAAATTACACATATATTCATTTGTATAAAATATTTATTTTAAATGATAAATATTCGATTTTTGAAATTTTCATCCTAAACTATCATCCTAAACTATAAAAATTTGACATTTGCAAACTCAACTATTGTTTTGTAAAAAAATGCAACCTCAACCTAATTTCACTCATCATGTGATACGTGAAGAAATTCCGTACACTTATCACACATCCATTGGAATCAAGTTGCACTTTTTTACAAAACAATAGTTTAGATTGCAAACATCAACTTTTTATAGTTTAGGATAGAAACACTAAAAATCGCGAAGTATAGGATGTTTAGAATATTTATTCCTTATTTTAAATTATGAAGAATAATAATATTTAATAAACCACAAACTACACAAATAACACATGTTACGAATACTCGAAGTTATCATGCAAAATAAATAAATTAAAGCGAAACGCATAGTTATAATGTATGTAGATGCAAAACATTTACAAAAGCAACACAAGTCTTAATTTAAATACTTTATGTTATAGTGAAAATTAAATAAATTAAAATGAGACACAAAGCTATGATGCCTGTAGATGCAATATGAAATATTTTTTCCTCTTGACTAATTCCTTTTCATTTTTCTTAATTCATTTATTAATGGTCAAGTACACTTCGTTCCAAATTTTTGGGGCGTCACAACCTCCCTCGCCTCCATAAGAGGATATGGTTCGCAAGACTAATTTATTTAAAATTGTGTTCCAATTATGTTCATTTTCTTAAACCTCTTTTTATTTTATTTTCTTTTTTTTTTTTTGGGTGGTGATTAGGGACAGTAATGGCCAAATAATTGCTGCTTACAGCAACGGGATTGGTTCTACTACAAATATACATGCAGAGCTTGCGGCTTTGGTGCATGGTGCCAGCATGGCATGTCTTGGGCGCTCAAAATATTTGTGTCGAACTTGATGCAAAGGTGATCATTGACCTGGTTAAAAGATCGGCTTCTCGGGTGATTGGAAGACTCAGAATCTACTGCTCCAACTCAGAAACTACACCTCAGAAGTCCAGTTTCATTTGGGCCATATTTACCGTGAGGGTAACATGGTAGCAGATTTCCTTGCAAAATTGGGATCAACTTCACAAACGGAATGGTCCTTCCCTTCGTCGGGGCTGCCGCAGCGACTTAGGGGATTGCTCAGAATGGATCAATGGGGCATCCCAATTCTTCGCATACAATGACTCAAAACAACAAACGAATGGGGTTCCTGCCGCCGCATTTAGCAGGTAATTGTGTGTTGCTGTTTGTTTTTCTTTTGAGTTATCTTCACAGTAAATGCACCCAGCTCTCGCAGATTGTTTCAAATGTCCCTTTTGGCTTTATGAATTTTTCGGATACTTTAAATCCTACTACGAATGATATGAAACTTGATCCCTTGCGGTCGGAAAAGGTTATTCTTTGGATGCAGGGAAACAGAAATGGAATAAGCTAGCTGAACACTGCGGTACTCAAGAATAATTTCCCTTCAGGGATAGTTTGCAACTTTGTAATTGACGGCTATTTTGATCAGACACCGAACTCCATGGTTAAGAATCCCAAAGACGCCAAGGTTTTTGGTATCAGGGATCATCGCTATGGCTCAACCTTGCTCAGATGGAGAAGAGGGCTTGGTTGCATTACTTTGCAGAGGTGGAGAAGACTGCATTGCCATAGCAACTTTGCTACTAGTTGTAATAACTATGCCTTTTTTTGCCCCATTAAAATGTCCTGTATTAGGGGTAGGCATTTCTCTTACTTGAGTCTTTTAGATCCTTGGATCGTCTCGCATTGTAACTTTTATTCAGTGATCAATAAAGGAGGTGAGGACCTCACTTAAAAATCTCATGGTCTCTCTGACTGGTTTTCCCATAAACCTCTTTTTATTTAAGTGTTCATCTGGTTGACTTTTCGTACTATGATTTCTTTTATATTTAATCAATGTTTGAATGTGATGTATTGTACTTTTACTTTATTAATTTTTTTCTTATTTCTATTCGATAATATTATTTTTAATTATCATTAATTGTTGATATTGATACTTACATTTGATCTTTCCCCCAATAAATTACTCATCCAACTGTATGACTTATCAAATCTTTAATCTTCTTCTCACGCATATATTAAATTGAAAAATAACTTTACACTAATTTGTCTTTTTTAAAAGTTTAGGGGCTTAAATATAATCAGATCATTTTTTGCCACTTATAGAGATAAAATTTTCAGTTTCAACTTTGTCTTTGGACTCGGGGCATCAAACCAAACCCGATGACTGTGATCTTTTATGTGTTCGAGACTGCTTGTTTTATTCCTACTTTAAATTCAGTATGCATGGACTGGTTATTAAACAAAGTTGATAAAAAAATATTTTTTTCCCTCCTAGACCGATCACTATGTCTCTCATACCCATTTCACTTCCCTCCCCCCTCTCTCTCTTTCTCTCTCTCTCTCTCAACAACAAAGACAAGCTTCAAGGTTTCCCTAGTTCAAAGTCAAGTGTTCATCTTCCTACATCCTTTAATCCTTCAAGATATGAAATATATTTTTCTTCTTTTTCTCATATTTATTTTGAGGTTATTTTCATGGGGTTCAAATGTGTGTATATGATTTATGTGTATATAATCTTTCATGTCTAATATTCTTGGAAAATTATATTTAGGTTAGAATAAATGGTATTAGATGCCCCTTATATATTCATTATGAAGCTTATTGCATGAATTTTAGGTTTGAGGAGTTGGGTGGTTGGAATTTTTAACACCTCTATTAATGAATGTTAAAACTTTGGTGGTCTTTGGGTGTTAAGCATATTTTGTTGTGTTTTATTGACCTTGATGTGGCAATATGAGTGTTGTATGATCATTTGCAAGCTTTTAGATGTGTTGTTGTTACGTTTGGAGGGGTGGCATAGCTACTCCATGGTCATCTTCTTTGAACCTCCTATTTTCTGATGCTTTTAGAATATCACACGACACAAAGTACTTTTGAATTATTTTGTCCCATGATTGTGGGACATAGGGGGAGATATTCTGTTCTGGTCCCCACGACCAGGGAACTTCTGAACTAATTTGGGGAGACTTTTGCGTGGGACGTCGTTTTTATTTTTTTCCACTGGTCATGTCCAGCTTACCTTCATACCTCGTTTTAACTTTAACCTCATTTCTGTGCTCGCTTCCCGTACATTGCTAATGTGTCATACTATATTTGTATGTATGTGAATGATATTGTATGCTACCGTGTAATTTCAATTGCATATTAAAGATGCTCGAATGTTCTTATATGTTATAATCATACTCTTATGAATATCTTAAATTATGATTATTACACAAATACATGCATTCAAGATATTCATAAGCACCGTTGTGTGCTTTTTCATATGTCTAGTTTTTGGTTTGCACAGAGGTGTTCCAAAATTTCATGTCTTTTTGTATTTCATTTTTATATTTCTCTCTATCTGTTAAATTTATTTTTTCATATAATTTCATATATTTTTTCTTTATCTTTAGTAGTACAATTGAGTGAAACATAGAAGGGGGACATTCCATTCTGGCCCCCATGGCCAGTGAACTTCTAAATTAATTTGTTTCTAGGCATTGAGATTTTACTGGGAGACTTTCTATTAACGTCCCACGACCCTAGGACGTTGCTTATATATATTATTTTTCCCTAAGTCGTGGTTCTGCTTTCCTTCATGCCTCATTTAACATTAATATCATTTTTGTGATTGCTTATCATATGTTTCTAATGTGTAATATTATGTTTATATGCATGTGATTGATCCGTTTGATTTCAATTTCATATTAAAGGTGTTCAAATGTTCTTATATGCCATAATCATGTATCATACTCTTACGAGTATTATAATTTACGAGCATTACATGCATACATGCACTCAAGGTATTTATAAGTATCGTCGTGCGCCTTTTGATTTATATTTGAGTCTAAATCATATGTCTTGTGTTCGGTTTTTACAAAGGCTTTCAAAAATTTCATCTGTCTTTTTGTATTTCATTTTTATACTCGTCTCTGTCTATTAATTTTTTTACACTATTTAATAATATATTTTTCTTTATCTTTAGTTGTATAATTAAGTGATATCATTTTTATCTATCAATAAATAATAATAAATTTTAATTGTAAACATATACATTATGTAGAACTTGGTAAACATTTATCCTTATATTATTAATTTTATTTTTAAATATACATATATCTTATAATATAACTTATAGTTAATATATTAATTTTAGAAAGAATTACTGTTATGATATTTTATATGTTTTCTATAAATGTGAAGAATTTTACTTCTAACTTATTATAATATAACTTATAATTAATATATTAATTTTAGAAAGAATCACTATTATGATATTTTACATGTTTTCTATAGAAGTCAAGAATTTCACTTCTAACTTATTAAGAAATTTTGTTTTTCTTACTTAAATAAGTATATTTAAAATATTTAAATGTAATAATAATATTTAATATGAATTTACCAAGTCACCCTCAAGTTTAATATTGCTAAAATATCATCGTGAGAAAACACAATTTGTATATGTATCTTTTGGTATTTTTGGAGATTGATAATGTGTAAGTGCTTTTGAATGAGTTGTACGGTTTATTAGTTTAGTCAAAATAGTTAGAATAATATTAGGATTAATATATTTAAAATTTTATAAGATTATAATTATATAATATTTTATAATTGGAGAAAAAATTATATAATTATATTTTGATTAGAATCATATAGAGATAATTGAGAGTTTAATTAGAAAGAAGTATCCTAACAGTATTCAATTTGTAATTTACAAAATTATCCTTAATTGTATTTTATTGAAACTTTTATAATAAGTGTATTTTAGGCCATCCGTATTTTTTAAGAAACTACTCGCTCTTTTATAAGATATAATATAATATATATAGATTAGTATAATGATGAATAATAATACTTATTGTGGATTTTGGATAAAGTTCATTTCTCTGAGGAAACTTGCATTGATTGTTGATGTTTGCATGACGCTGGCAAAAATTTGACTATATTCTACATCAAATTGATAATAGGAAATATGAGAGATTTTAATTTTATCGAATTTGCTGTTCTTCCATTGAAATTCAGTCCAAGTCCCGCAAATTTAATATCATGTTTTTGCCGCAAAATCGCTGTGGAGGAGAGAGGCCAAGTACATGTAATATGACACAACATAGGCAAAGATGGAAATAATTCTTCTCTAGATATGTCATATTATTCTTTGTATCCCTGTTATTAAACGACGTAGGAAAACATGTTTCAATTATATTTCATAATAAAAAACTATTTAAAGGAAAAATAACTTCATGATGAACATAAAATGATTTTTTATAAATTCAATTTAGGAATTTCAAATGAAAGTTATATTATTTCTATATGTTGTAATTACAATTTTAAAGTTAAAATCTTTAAGAAAAACAATAGAAGGGGAAATTTTAAATTGAAGAAAAAGGATTGAATTTTTAGAAAATATAAAAGAATCTTTTTTCCCCTGGATAGTAGATTTGTTCAAGTAAATCTAAAAATGTAGAAAAAGAATTGAAACTGAATTAAAATATATTATATTTAACGTAGTATGAAAATGGTGGAACTGATGTCGGAGCTCCATTGATGGTGAGTTATATGGGATGATAGGAAAAGAGGAATTTCGTCTTGCTTAACTTGGCCGGAAAGGGATAACGGTGTGGCTTTTTAGTCGAAGATTTTGGAGGGCGAGGGCGAGGGCGAGCTTGCTCTAGTGGACTCAAACTCTGAGAATGACGGAGGAGAGAGGTGTAGAGAAAAGCTTTAGAGTTAATTGCCTGGAGAAGGAGTTTGACACCCCAGCTTGAGAGAGAAGAAGTGTTATTTATAGCTAAAAGTTAGGACTGTTGTACGTGGAGAAGGGTCGTCCCCATTTCAAGGGGATCATTTAACCCGTATTGGGCATATAAGGCTGTCATTCTGGAATGCACGGACACGGCTCAATTTGGGCCCGTGTAGTGTCGGACACGGACACGGCTCCGACACGTCTTTTCAGCCGTGTCCGAAAAAAAATAAATAAATAAGGGACACAATGTCGGACACGGGGAGGTGAAGTGTCCGACACGGCTCGGACACAGCGGAGCATATTTTATAATTATAAAAGTTTTTTATGCATTCGATAGAGACCAGAGGAGTCTAGAGAGTTAGAACCCTCGGTCTTATCCCTCTTTCTTACATTCTTCTTTTGAACCTCCAATCCAATCAATCATCTTGTCTAATTGCTTATCGGCATTCGTTGTCACTTGGGCAGAGCTATTTGCCTCTTCTTCGACTCTAAATGAGACCCCATTTACTGGTTCAAGTTTTTTAATATTTTTAGAATATTTTGGGGAGAAAATTGAAATAACAACACTTATTTGAGGTTGTAATATTACATGCTTTTATAAATACTAGTGATGACAACGTGCGTTGTACGTTCTTCATTTATTTTAATTTACTACGAGTTTTATTCTTTTGTATTTTTTAATAAGTTAAAGTATTAAAAGATTTTAAGTTGATTAATATTATTAACAAATCTATTTTATTTTTGAAAAGTGATAATTGTAAGCATAATTTATAATGTCTCTCATTCCACTTATAAACAATAACTAAAATAATTGAAATTAAGAAACTTTTGAAATAAATAATAATAAAAAGTAGTTGAAAGCATAGAAATATCTAAATAAATAAATAATAATAATTTATGATATTTTTATGATTTTATTCGGGTTGGAATAAGAATATCTAAAACTATCTTAATATATTAAAAATTAAAAAAATGAATTTATTATTATTATTATTATTATTATTATATTTATTATTAAATTATTTATATAAATTAAGTGTACCTCTCTTATATTATATTTGTGTGTTAATAGTAATTTATATTTATATATTATTTTCATACAAATATCGTTGAATTGATACAAATAAATGAGATAGATCTATTTATTTTTAATCAAATTATGTGACACCCCGTATTTTCGTCATACAGGTACGCGTGCCACACGTGTGCGTTCTTGAGAGTTAGGGCCGAAAAGCATGCTTATTTGAATTATGTGATTATGTGATAATTTGATTCTACTTATTTAATTTAATTTAATTTCATATCATATAATGCATTTCATAACATTTAAGTATATAGTTTCATTTTTATAAACATTTCATAATTTCATAATCTATACTTATATTATGTACATACCAATATTTCCTAAAATTCATACATTTCATTTCTCCATTTCATACATTACATTATATACTATATATTATAATCTTATATATATCATAATATATATACATATATATATACACACTTGTACTTTTAGAGAATTCAAATTCTCATACACACATCTTATACATATACAATATATACATGCATATACACACTCTAACACCCATACTTCCCCAACCACTACACTTCACCATACTCCATCTCTCATTTCATTACCTTCATTTCATTTTCATTCAAGAATAAGAGAGAGCAAACCATTTTCTTTTCCATTTACCTTCATTCATCACCTCCATCATTAAGCATCCAATCAAGCTAGGAAAATTGAGAAATTTAGCATCAAGCCTCAAGGTTTTCATCTTCATCATCATCATCACCTCTTTCCTTCATCTTCATTCATCTTAAGGTAAGAATTCAAAATTTACCAAATGAATAGTAAGGGCTTCTTGGTGTTGAGCTTAGATTTATGATTTGTCCTTGATTTGATGTTTATATATGATCTTATATGATATTTAATGCATGAATTAGTTGGTAGTTGGAAGATTTATTTCATTTGTCCATATTGAGTTGTTGGATTGAATTTATGAAGTGGGTTTGGTGATTTTGGTGGTTATACATGATTAATGGTAAAAATTGATGCATATATATGTGTTATATTGTTGTTGGAATGGTGTATGCATGAATTGGTGTTGATTGGTTTTGGTTTTGTGGCATTTCTCATGCAAGCCGCAGGGTTCCCCTGCTTTCGAGCAGAGGATCCCGACCGGGACCCTTTTTGCACTAAAGCTAGTCCCTGCCGGGACCCCTCGTTACAGAAGTTGGGCAGGACTTCCAGTAGGTTGTCTCAGCCTGGGAATTTTTCAATCCCGACCGAGACAAGGGGCTCTAAGAGAGTTTGCACAATTTTTGTCCCGGTCGGTACGATTTTCGTCCCGGCGAGGATAGCTCTCCAGAACTGAATATGGAGTTCAACTTTTAATACTTCGCTTCCCTTCGATCCGATGCATGTTTACGTGGTCTGTTGGACATTGAATGACTACATACACATTTTAAATAATTATTGGCATCATTTTCACACATTAATTCATATTATACGCATGTCGAGCGTCGATTAATTGGTTCATTTGTCTAAGTCTTGTTTTACACGTATTGCACAGAGGTTGATCCCGAGGTAGTCGAGCCGGGTCCTTAGCTTGTCTTTTCTGTATTTTTTTTATCAAGATGAGGTTTTATTTCTAGTAATTGACCCGTAATACCTCGTGTGACTTGCATTTGGCCAAAATGTAAACTAATACATACTATTTCCAAAATGGTTTCAATTATGCAAATGTTTTCAAATGTTTTCACGAAAATATTTTGGCAAGATTATTCACGTATTATTGGGCGCCGGGGAAATGTGTGGATGAGCCCGGAACGGTGTTGGGCCATCGTGTTAGGAATAGTGCCCTAAAAGTCGATTGTATACCCGCTTTGTACTTTTTCTTATTGTAATCACAGACAATCTTTGAATAAAATAACGAATTAAGGCAACACTTCTTTATA
>JBBMKE010352574.1:0-13187 GCA_037834125.1 Lippia alba | reverse complement strand
TCAGTGATGAAGTTCTTGTAACAATCACCTTTATGTATTATGAACGCATCATCGTATGCACTTATCACTCCATGAAACTAAGTGATCCTTCAAAAGGACATAATCACAAAGTCTCAACAGAGTCTACGTTGACGCTACCACTGTCTGTCGGACTCTTGACTTGGAGAAGTTTACTAATCCTCGCTTATGGAGTCAAGAACTTATCTCATGTGCCTTTCCCATAAAAGTAAAGTTCTTGACACCATCTCGGATTAGGGGAGTTCAAAACATGCAAATAAATAGTCTACCCTAATAGACAAATAAGCACATAAAGAAGTGTTGCCTATGAATAAAATTATTTCGTTTATTATTCAAAGATTGTTTGTGATTCTACAAGGAATAAGTAAAGCACTAACTACTTTCAGGGCACTATTACTAACACTACTAAAATGGAGAAAAGTTTGTCCGATGTCGAAGAAATAATTTGTATGCTGATTTCAATCCCCGCATGAGAGTATATACTACTTATGATACATATGTGTTGGATATGATATGTTTATGATGTTGTGAACCACCTTCACTTTGAAAAATTATATATGAATGATATATGTAAGCCTTTTGGGAAAGTTCTGCTTTGTTCTGATCTGTAGCAAGTTAAACCATGAAATATGATATTTGTCTGTAAGTATGTTTCTGTATGGATTTGAGGAGCAATGGGTAAGGATCCCCTGGTACGGCAAGGGTCGTCAACATTGTACCTATGTGTAGTTCCATTTGAGATATCTTCACGGAGTTATAATGTTTTACCTCCTTGTGAAATATTAAATTTTAAATTATCCCCCTAAAAGATGGAAATTAGCTAAAGGACACGTTGTGTTTTTTAAAATTCAGCACATTGCCTCCTTAATGATTTTGAGAGCAAATTTTACATTGAATTGATGAAAATACCCTTCTATGCATATTACAATTATTGATTGAAGTTAATTCACATTTTATTTTTATTTTTAATTCAAGCCTAAAAGTAGATTAAAAAACACAAAATTTGAAGAAAACTTGCAAATTACTGTGCATGAAGTGCGTAGGGTACCTTTTTGCTTGTTTAAAAAAAACACAAAAAGGCTCTTAGATAATTTTTATCTTTTAGGAGGGCAAATTGAAAATTTCTTATAACATAGGGGTGTTCTATGGATTTTTCCCCATTTCACAATAGCTCCATCAAGATCTAGACTTTTATATATGTATAGATATAGATTAGTTATAAATCTGGCTCTGTTATATAATTCTGGTATGAAGACGAAAGGAGAAAACAATGAAACTCATTATTAATCAAGTTACTATAATTTTTTTCAGTACGTTTATGGATTGGGTGACCTGGATCTTGGATATTCACGTGCTTTTTTGGCGGAACAACTAAGATTGGAGCGGGAGTTGAATCAACAAATTGGAACAGGGGAGGATCCAACAAAACAGCCTTTAGCTGCTGAACAAATGGTTGCTGCAATTTTAATGTTGGAAGGAGGAGATTATTATTTAGTTGGGAGAAAGAATTTTGAAGAAGAACTTAGGAATTTATTTGGAGAGGAAGAGAGAACTAATTATTTAGAAGAGGAGAACTTTTCTATAATTCAAGAACTGCTTGGTTACAAATTAAGAGAACCTCCTCTTTTCTATAACTCAAGAACTCTTTTGTTTTGGCTTGGTTACAAATTAAGAGAACCTCCTCTATTTATACTAGCTGGAGGAATGTTCTAGTACAAAAATTAGTTAAGCTAACTACTCAATTCTTAATCATCTAATTAATTACTCTTCTACACTAATCTACACTAATCCGACTTCTAGTATATTCTACTAACTTAATTAATTAATTAACTTTATTACAAAATCTTACAACATTTAAAGCTTCTTAAGCAAGCTCTGATGAGTGATCAAGTGGCAATAGGTGCCATTGAAGGTGGTTTTCTCATTATTTTAAACTCAAAAACTACTTGTTGTACAGATACTGATGTTATTTTGTTGTTATTGCAGCACAAAGGGCATTGAACAAAAATATGGCTGAAGTCATTGTCTTGCTTCGTCTCCAATTTACTTCTCTTGACAAGGGGGTCCCGTTTGTGTTTGTTCAAAAGAAAGAGCTCCTCCACCAAGCCTGTGGAGCTGCAATCACTGCCTATTCCTTAACCGGGAATGATTACAGCCTCTTAAGCTCAAAAATTTGACAATTGAAAACTGTCGTTAGACAGCTGCTGAATGTAAGTTATTTGTTTAAGTTCTGTCCCTTTTATGGATTATTTGAGTGCCCTAACACAATCTTTTATTGTGCAGGAAGGAACGTTTGAGCCGAATTTGTTGGCATGGCAGAACATTTGAGACTCACTGCAACTGAGAGGTCATTGCTTCTACACTTACGAAGCTAAGAGAAGAGGTTTGAGATATAGTAAGGAAAGGTGAAGTATGAACATTGCATGATATCTGTAAGTGAGAATTTGCCAACTTGATCGATTGCAGGAATTCTTGAAAGTAGGCTCATGGGATGTTTGATTCCATTGTATATAGAATCATGAGAAAATATATACACAATTTCTGGTTTATTTTTCTTGAATCCATTGTGTATCGAATCTTCTTCTCTCCATTTTTTTTTATTTCTTTAAAAAAAGGATCAATATTGGTTCCCCAATTACCCTCTTGATAAGACTCGAACCCGTGACCTACTGGTTCATAGGTGCAGATGCTTACCACTAAGCCACCTTATTTTAATGTTTGATAAGACTCGAACCCTCTTGATAAGACTCAAAACGGTGATGTTTGAATCTTATATACGTTTCAACTTTTGATGTGGGCATATTTTAATTGGTTTGTGATGATCATAGAACGATTTCATTCTCTTAAAGAATGCGAAAAAAAATTTTAATTTGGGTGTTTGTTTCTTGCATATACTTAATACCTTAAAACTAACTGATTATCCCCAAATACAAGAGCTTTCATACAAACCAAAAAATTCTCTTACAAAACGAGCTTTAAGGCTCAAAAGGTTTTGATGCATATATCTACTTATGTATGATGTAACTGATACGGAAACATTTCTTCCAAAATACAAACATTAACGAGTAGGAAAAAAAGAAACGACTCGAAACTACATTGGAACGACCTCCGAGTAATTTGGCAATAATTGGAAGATGATGAAACCTAAAATGATGAAGAATGCTAGTGTAGTTGCACAAAAAAATACCATGTGTACTTGTACACTCTCTTCTGTAGCTTCAACATTTCATCAGCATGCGCAATTTCTTCACGAAGACCTTCCAACTTCTCACCCTCTTTCTTCATTGTTGAAGCTTTTTCTTCCAGGGAAGCAACTTTTGGCTTCAGAACTGCTCTTGATATTGTTGGGACCGCGCGCACGTTCACCCCAACTCCACATTAGTGTGATTGTTGAATAAACATTAAATACTTTGTTTGGTGAGTTTTAATTGAGTTGTTATTTGAAGAAAGTATAAGACCAAGAGTCTTTGTAGATGAAAGGCCAAAGGGTAGTCTTTATAGTTTTCTCATTATCTTTTTGGTTCCTAATGAAGAGTCATAGCTAGAGTCTATATAGTGAAGTTGTTGAGTTGTCTTATATCTTAGCTCAGATTAATAAAAAGTGAGGAAAAGAATTGAGCTCATATATTTTCTCTTTAATAAATGTTCCAGTAGTTTAAAGAGAGAAAAGTGACGGTGTTTCTGAGTTTTCAAATTAGTATCAAGAGCCAATGGCGAATATGACAGGTCAAATGCCGATGCCACGATTAATGAAGGCCAACTACGAAAACTGGAGCATTTAAATAAAAGCTCTTCTCGGATCTCAAGATGCATGGGAGGTGGTCGAAGAAGGTTTTGTAGAACCTTTAGACACCTCGGGAAATACGGTGGCTCAAAATAAAGCATTGAAAGAGGCACGATCGAAGGATAAGGCGGCACTATACATGTTGTTTCGAGTCGTCAACTAGTCTGGCTTTGAGAAGATTGCTGGTGCAACTACTTTAAAAGAAGCTTGGGACATTTTAGAAAAGTGTTCAAAGGAGCCGAGCGAGTAAAGCAAGTACGTCTCCAAACTCTTCGTGGTGAGTTGGAGAGCATGAAGATGAAAGAGTTCGAAACTGTGTTTGACTTCATCACACAATACAAATCGTGGTAAATCAACTAAATCGTAATGGCGAAACATTAACCAATGCACGAGTTGTGGAGAAAATCTTGAGATTGTTAACCAATGATTTTGAAAATGTTGCTTGCGCTATAGAAGAGTCAAAGTATCTTGCGACACTCACAGTTGATGAGCTTGTCAGTTCGCTAGAGGCACATGAACAACGAAAGAAGAAAAATAAGGAAGAGCCACTCGCACAAGCACTCCAAATCAAGGCGTCAATTAAATAAGAAAATATTCTCTATTCTCAAAATTTTCGGGATAGAGGGCATGGCCGTGGAAGTCGTGGAAAAGTTCGCGATAGACAAGCGAGCAATCGGCAAGATCACTATAAAGAGAAGGGATAATCAAGCCAACCAAACTGGCATGGAAGAGGCGGCCGGTTGAACTACTTCAACATTAAATGTGATAAATGCTACAGGTTTGGTCATTACACAAAGGATTGCTTCTCCAACAAATGTTATAACTGTGGCAAAGTGGGGCATTTTGCAAAAGATTGTCCAGGCGATAAAAAGGTAGAAGAAACTACCAACCTAGCCATGGAAGATGGAGAGAATGAAATGTTTCTTTTGATGACACAAAATGAAGTAAACACCAACAATGACACTTTGTGGTATCTTGACTCGGGGGCAAGCAATATGTGCAGACACAATTATCTATTCAAATAAATGCAAAAGATTGAAGATTGCAATGTATCATTTGGTGATGCACCAAAGGTGGATGTCAAAGGGCGAGGTACAATTTGTTACTTACAAAAGGATGGTTTGGAAGGGTCAATCTAAGATGTGTACTATGTACCAGACCTCAAGACCAACATTTTAAGTTTGGGGCAACTCACGGAGAAAGGTTATTCGATACTTTTAAAGGATCGGGCACTACATTTGAAGGACAAACAAGGGCGTTTAGCTGCTCGAGTAGAGATGGAAAAAAATCGGATGTACAAACTAAATTTGATAAGTGTATGAGAAAAATGTTTGCGAGCAAATGTAGAAGACAAGACGTTGCTATGGCATCTTCGCTTTGGTCACCTACATCATGGAGGTCTGAAAAGATTAGCAAAGAAGAACATGGTGTATGGGTTGCCAGACATGGACTATGAGACCAAATTTTGTGAAGAATGTGTGTTTGGGAAGCAAGTGAGAACTTCGTTTCAAAATAAGGTGAAATATCAAACAAAACACATTCTTGAGCTGATTCATACCGATATATGCGGACCCATCACCCCCGAATCTTTCAGTAGTAAAAAGTATTTTATTTCTTTTATTGATGATTTTTTACGGAAAACTTGGATTTATTTTTTGAAAGAAAAATCTGAGGCATTCGAGGTGTTCAAAAAATTCAAAGTGATGGTAGATAAGGCAACATGTTATCACATCAAAGCTTTACGATCCGATAGAGGTGGTGAATATACATCGACGACTTTCATGGAGCATTGCGAGGAGCAAGGCATAAGAAGATTTCTAACTGCACCATACTCTCCTCAACAAAACGGTGTGGTTGAGAGGAAGAACTGAACTATTCTTGGCATGGTTTGATCTATGCTCAAGAGTAAGAAGATGCCAAAGGAATTATGGGTAGAAGCTGTGTAATGTGTAATGTATGTACAAAATCGATGTCCACATATGAAGTTAGATGATCAAACACCACAAGAGGCATGGAGTGGGCAAAAATCAACCGTTTCTCATCTCAAAGTATTTGGTAGTGTGGCTTATGCAGACGTACCAGATCAACGAAGAACAATGCTTGAAGACAAAATCAAAAAGTATATCTTTATTGGGTATTATGAGAAAACAAAAGGATATAAGCTATTTGACCCGATAAGCAAGAAGGTCTTGGTGAGTCGTGATGTGAAAATAAATGAAGCAAGTGAGTGGGACTGGAATAATTCAAACGAGATTATCATTGATGTTGGAGAATCATCATCATTACACCAACAAGCACAATAAATTCCGAAACTACGGATGATGAAGATGAACCACGACAACCCAAAATGCGGAGTTTGCAAGATTTGTATAATTCAACAAACGATATACATCTTGTATGTCTTGATGCAAAAATATTAGCTTTGAAGATGCGTGGCGAGACAAGAAGTGGCAAGCTGCATGAATGAGGAGATTAAGGCGATTGTTCACAACAATACATGGGAGCTAACAAAATTACCAAAAGGTGTTCAACCTATTGGCGTGAAGTGGGTGTCAAGAAAAAGATGAATGTTCAAGGTGAGATAGAATGGTACAAGGCGCGACTTGTTGCGAAAGGATAAAATAAAAAGGTCTGAGTCAATTATTGTAACACCCCACATTTCCGCGATAGGACAAGACATCATTACATGTGAGTTTCGGAGTTATACGTTTATTTGCCAAATTATAATCTCATATTTTATTGGCCTTAATTATTTTCTCTAGATAATATGTGCTTAATTATCTCTAAACATGATTTGTTTCCAATTTAATGAATTAATTCAGTTATGTGTTAAATGCTAATTTAAGGGATCCAATTGCTTTTATTAAGAATTATAGGTTAGTTTATATAATAAGTATTTTAGAGGGACTTAGTTGTGAATAAATAGAAATTTGGGCAGATTAATTTTTTTAACTCAGATTAATTTAAACCAAAACAAAGAGCTGCCCCTTTTTCTCATTCCTATACATATCCGATTCTATTTTTCCTTTCTTACAATTCCAGAACAAGAAAGACTTCATCCTTAAGTATTATAAGCAACAGCTCCATTGCCACCTTCCTCTTCCCTTTGCTACGTGCAACCGAGACCATCACAATCTCTCAACCTTTTACTTCACTTCAAATAGGTAAGAATTATTCCATTCACCTCTTTCTTTCTCCCTAAATATTAATATGATGGTGATTCAAATGTTGTTTGATGAAAAATTGATCTATTATAAGAACTTATATGAAATTTTAATTAAACATGGTGGAAATCATGTTAGGAAATAGATTCCTTGTTGAATTCATAACTTTGATTTGTTTAAATTCTGGGATACTAAACAAGTTGATGAACCTTGTGATTTTGATAGTTTGGAAATTATTTGGAGAAAATAAAATACCAAGAGTCTTTGTAGATGAAAGGCCAAAGGGTAGTCTTTATAGTTTTCTCATTGTTTTTTTGGTTCCTTATGAAGAGTTATAGCTAGAGTCTATATAGTAAAGTTGTTAATTTATCTTGTATCAAAACTCAGATTAATAAAAAGTGTGGAAAAGAATTGAGCTCATATATTTTCTCTTCAATATACGTTCCAGTAGTTTAAAGAGAGAAAAGTGAAGGTCAATGATATTGTCCGCTTTGGGCTCAGCCCACATGGATTTGTTTTTGGGCATCTCCCAAAAGGTCTTATACTAATGGAGTTGGGTGAACAATTATATATTGGATAAATATCCGCCAATTTTCCGTTGTGGGATGGGTTTGCTACCCAACAGTCCTCCCCTCAAACCAAGACCACACCACTCGTGAACTCCCCTTCAGGGCTAATCTATTTGATCTGCCAACCATCTTGCACCGCCGCTACTTCTTTGCAGGACACGTCGTCTGACCTCCGTAATGTCAAGAGAATATTTAACACTAGGCATCAACCGCAGATCTCCAATTGCAAGGTCACATCACCGACCTGCCAAACATTGGTCACTTCAACTGCCAAACATCTTGTACCACCATTACAACCCAACAGTAACCGATGTCTGACCACCACTTGTCAGGAAGACTTTTGACATAAGGTACCACTACAAGTCTCCAGTCTTGTTGTCACATTAGGAACTTCAAATAACATGCAGTCCACCACTCCAACTAGCTCGAACTTGGGCTCTGATACCACTTGTTGGGACCGTGCGCACGTTCACCACAACTCCACATTAGTATGATATTGTCCGCTTTGGGCTAAGCCCGCACGGATTTGTTTTTGGACATATCCCAAAAGGCCCCATACTAATGGAGTTAGGCGAACACTTATATATTGAACAAATATCCGTCAATCTTTCGATGTGGGATGAGTTTCCTACCCAATGATATTTCCAAACACAACACCTCCGCTTCAATCTATTTCTTAAATATGTTCTTGAGTTTTGTTTCTACATCTCTCTTTGCGATTTCTAACCCATTGGAGTGTATGGATGGGAACGGTTCCAAATCTGTAAACTCTAATAGAGTTAAATCTGGATCATAACTGAACTCTCTTTTTTTATATTCTTAAACATTAGGACTTCTACAAAGATATCAGGACTAGTTCGTCACATACACTTTAGATAGAAAAATGGGGCAATCATTAAGTTTCTTCAAGAGTGAAGCTCTTAAATACATGCAGTAGAAATGTCGTATAACTCACATCAAGGAAACTAGACAGCAAAACACAATGAAATGGAAAAACTATAGACATCGATGTTATTTTGTGGCATAATTTTGTATCCTACATTGGAAGACTAGTTTAGTAGGATAAGAGTAGTTTTGTCCCACATTGATTTTTCGTAATAGTTTGGGGAGGACCTAAACCTATAAATAGGCTACTTCATTTTTTAGCTTAGCGCATCGAAACAAAGTTTTTCTCTAGTACTTTGTAATATTTCTTAAGTGAAATATATTTTGAGTAGTGCCCGAGAATGTCGGCTAAATTGGCCGAATCTCATAAATTTGGTGTTATTTATTTACGCCTTTTAATAGTCCTTTTTAGTTATATTTAGTTTATTATTTTATCTGATTTTTCCTTTGTGAATCTTAGGCAATTTAATTCTAAATATTGTTTAACGCTTCCACAACAAGTGGTATCAAGAGCCAAATCGGAGTATACTCTGTGGTTACAGCTTAGTCTGATATTCCATAACAGAAACTAACAAAGACGGCTTGGTGGGCATCGCGAATCAACAGGCATCGATAGACATCGAGCATCGGCAAGCTGGGATGGTATAGCGCATCAACGAACATCGATAGGCTCGGGTGGCACAGCGCATCGACGAGCATTGGCAGGCTTGGCAAGCATCCAACTTCGACGAGCATTGGCAGGCTCGGCAAGCACCGTACATCAGCAAGCTCGACTAGCATCGTGCATCGGCAGGCTCAGTTGGCATTGCACATCAGCGGCTATTGAAAGAAAGGTGTAGCAGAAATGACAAAGAACAAGATTTCACCTGAAGGATCTAAAGCAGCTTCCGCCTCAGCTTTCAACCCGTTCAACTTAGCAAAGACTGGAATGGCAAATACGAGAATCGCGGTGGAGATCTTCAATGGAACCGATCATTTCAATATGTGGCAAAAGACGCTCTATTTTAGCAAGGTTTAGAGCTCACCATTGAAGAAAAGAAACTAGTAGAGGTTGATGACAAAGATTGGAAGACCATCAACCGGTTGGCACGTGGTACAATTCGATTGTGTCTCTCCAAAGAACAGAAGTATATGTTTTGCAAGGAGACTTCTGCAGGCAACCTGTGGAAGGCAATGGACTAGAAGTTCTTCAAGAAAAACAGTCAAAAGAAGCTGCATCTGAAGAAACGACTGTTTTGCTCCACGTATTTTCCTGGTACCGCGATGAATGAGCATATCACTCAATTTAATCAGTTGGTGGCTAATTCATTGAATTTGGCGGGCTTTTGAAGACGAGGACCTCGCGCTGATGTTGTTGGGATCGCTTCCGGAAGAGTTCGAGTTTCTTGAGATAACCTTACTCCATGGGAAGGTTGATGTTTCCCTCGGCGAAGTGTGTACAGCCTTATACAGTTATGAACTTAGGAGGAAGGATAAGAAAGGAAGTACAAGTAGAGCGCAAAAGCCCTAATTGTTACAGGTCGTCAGGGAAGCCAATCAAAGGGGAAAGAGGGAGATTAAAGTCGAAGAGCAGAGTTACCAAAGATGAGTGTGCCTTTTGTCATGACAAAGGACACTGGAAGAAAGACTGTCCAAAGTTGAAGAAAGAAAAGACTCCGCAAGACGCTAATGTAGTTGAATGCAAAAGCAATGCAGAGTTAGATGTTTTCTTAGTGGCTTTACCTTCAAAGCCAAGTTGAGATGAGTGGGTATTGGATTCGGGTTGCATCTATCATATGTCTCCCAACCGCGAGTGGTTCTCCAATCTTAAAGAATTTGATGGAGGAGCTATTTACATGGGCAATGATCAGACATGTACAATAGCCGAGATATGTTCAATCAAGCTATAGAATCATGATGGATCCACTAGGATTCTGAAAGATGTTCAACTAGTGCCAAGTTTAAAGAAAAATCTCATCTTATTAGGGGCCTTGGAGTCAAAAGGTCTAGTTGTGACGATGCGAGATGGAATTCTCAAAGCAACTCCGGGGGCACTCGTGATGTTGAAGGGTGAAAGGAAAAACAACAACTTGTATTTCTACCAAGGTAATACAGTTGTTGGGACAGTAGTAGCAGCAACGACTTCTAGTAGCAAGAAGGATGCTGAGGCAACAAAGCTATGGCAAATGTGTTCAGGTCACGCTGGAGAAATATCCTTGCAAATTCTTTCTAAACAAGGTTTGTTGAAAGGTACGAAGACTTGCAAATTGGAGTTTTGTGAGCATTGTGTTCTGGGAAAGCAGAGAATGGTGAAATTTGGCACACCTATTCACAATACTGAGGGTATTCTAGACTGTACTCTGATGTGTGGGGACCTTCCAATACGGCGTCACTTGGAGGCAGACACTACTTTGTCACCTTTATCGATGATTTTTCCAGAAGAATTTGGGTGTTTCCTATGAAGCACAAAGGTGAAGTGCTTGGAGTTTTTCTTAAGTGAAAAACTCAAGTTGAGAACCAGACTGGAAGAAAGATTAAAGTTCTTCGATCAGACAACGGTGGAGAATAGAAGAGCGATCCATTTCAGAAGGTATGCCAAGAATATGGCATTGTTCGTCACTTCACAGTAAGATAAACTCCGTAGCAGAATGGGGTGTCAGAGCGTATGAACAGGACATTAGTTGAGAAAGTTCGTTGTATGTTGTCTAATGCTGGATTAGACAGGAAGTTTTGGGCTGAGGCAATTTCTACGCTCAAAATCTCATCAATCGTTTGCCATTATCTGAACAGGACATTAGTGGAGAAAGTTCGTTGTATATTGTCTAATGCTGGATTAGACAGGAAATTTTGGGCTGAGGTAGTTTCTACGGTCAAAATCTCGTCAATCGTTTGCCATTATCTGAACAGGACATTAGTGGAGAAAGTTCGTTGTATGTTGTCTAATGCTGGATTAGATAGGAAGTTTTAGGCTGAGGCAGTTTCTACGCTCAAAATCTCGTCAATCGTTTGTCATCATCTGCATTAGCTGGGAAGACTCCTTTGGAGGTTTGGCCTGGAAAGCCTGCAAAAGATTATGATTCTTTGTGTGTGTTTGGTTCTACCACATACTATCATGTGAATGAATCAAAGTTGAATCCTCGAGCTAGAAAGGTGCTGTTTATGGGCTTCAATGCTGGGGTAAAGGGATATCGTCTTTGGAGTCTAGAGGCAAAAAAAAATAATAATAAGTAGGATGTTACCTTCGATGAATATGTCATCTTGAATAAGGTAACTCAAGAAGGGACCGATGGTACTCCGAACTAAGTGGAGCGTGCACCGAAGAAGATGGAGTATACACCGGAGTATGTGGAATTTGAGAAGATAGTGGTGAGTCCAGCAAAAGACACTATTAGTGGTTCTTCTACGGTAGAAGAAGAGTCAGACGAGGAGGAGGTTACTACCTAAGAACCTCAACAACAACTAGAGCCAATTACAATTAGAAGGATGAGATGAGAAATTCAGAAACCGGCTCGTTTTGTCGATATGTTAGCATATACACTTCCCATAATTGATGATGTTCCATCCATATTTTCATAAGTTATCCGAAGCTTAAAAAATAATAGATAGAAATACGCAATGGAGGAAGAGATGCAATCTCTTCAGAAGAACAAGATGTAGAAATTGACACAACTACCTAAGGGTAAGAAGGCGATTGGATGCAAATGGGTATTTGCAAAGAAAGAAGGATTTCCTGACAAGGACGATGTTCGCTACAAGGTAAGGTTGGTAGCTAAGGGCTACGCTCAGAAGGAGGGAGTTGATTACAATGAAGTTTTTTCTTCAGTTGTTAAGCACTCCTCCATTCGAATTTTGTTGGCCTTGGTAGAAAAAGTTGAATTTGGAGCTAGCTCAAATCGATGTGAAAACCACGTTCCTACATGGTGATTTGGAAGAGAAAATCTATATATCTCAGTCAGATGGATATAAAGTTGCTGGTAAAGAAAATTGGGTTTGCAAATTAGATAAATCGTTCTACGGGTTAAAGCAATTGCCGAGATAATGGTACAATTGATTTGATAAGTTTATGTTGGGTGAAAGGTACACAAGGAGCAAATACAATCACTGTGTGTATTTGCGCAGGCTACAAGATGGAACCTACATTTACCTACTCTTATATGTTGCTGATATGCTGATAGCATCAAAGAGCTAAGATGAAATTGACAAGTTGAAGGCTCAATTGAGTAAAGAGTTCGAGATGAAGGATTTGAGAGAAGGCAAGAAGATTCTCGGAATGGAGATAAGTAGGGATCGGCAGAGAGGCAAGCTTTGGCTGACTCAGAAGCAGTATTTGAACAATGTACTACAACATTTTGGTATGTGTCAAGATACAAAACCTATAGGTACTCCGCTTGCCCCTCACTTGAAGCTTAGCAGCCAGTTATCTCCAAAGAGGAAAGAGGAACAAGAATTCATGGCAAAGGTCCCATATGCGATTGCAGTTGGCTGATGTATGCAATGGTGTGTACAAGACCAGATATTTCACAAGCAATTAGCGCAGTGACTAGATATATGCATGATCCGGGAAAAGCTCACTAGCAAGCTGTGAAATGGATTATGCGGTATATTCAAGATATCGCGGACGTTGGCTTATTGTTTGTGTTGGAAAACTGAATCAGAAAGCAGCGAAAATTTTAAAAATTTTCCAACAAAAGGACCGGAACTTGTAATCATGAATCCAAATTCGTAGAGATTAGAAACTTACTTTCTTTTAATCTTTCTTGAAGCGTTTCAAGCCACCCAAGAACGCTC
>JBBMKE010352353.1:0-13189 GCA_037834125.1 Lippia alba | reverse complement strand
TAAAACAATGAACAATTATTCCAATTCGACATATTAGGATCCATTGCAAATTCAAGTCATCAATACCAATTACATTTAATTAAATACAAAATTTTCATATAAACAAAGTGACATAAACGGGGCAATTAAATCCAAAAAATCAAGAATCATATAATTAGAACATCATGACATATTTTCAATTTATCAAACAACTCATAATTCATTCGTCGCATGTACAAGATCAAACTTTTACAATTCTAAACAATTAACGAAAATAAATACAATAACTTCAAAAAAATTCACAACAAATCAACCGGACATCCGATTGATGAACCGAAAGTGGCGTTGGACTCACTACGATATAAGGAATCCACTGAATGAAGAAACATCGGAAAATCGATGCTAGAAGCCGCCGGAATAAGGCTGTTAGTCGCTGGAAAAATAGCTCCAGTGGCCGGAAAAATCCCCGGAAGGACAAGATCGTACGTCTCGACCTAACGAGCAAAAGCCTTCAACCAATTTCATAAAAAGACAAATGTACGGAATTCTATTGAAGAAAAACGAATACGAAATTCGAAGACGAAAAATGAAATTAAACAAAAACGGCCCATTGGAAATTAAATCCGAACGTACCATTGCGAAGCTTGTATCGAGGCTTACGAAAGCCCCTGATCAATTGCCGGAAAATATCACCGGAAAGAGGGCCGACTGATTCACGGCCGGTTCAACACCGGTTCGCAGCTGGCGGCCGGTTCTCAGGCCGCCACCATCTTAGAAAACTTGGTCTCGGCCTCCTGAGCAACTTTTGTGACGGGACCTCCGCCAAAATGTCATCGCAAAAGCCTCAATTCCACCACCAAAGTCGCGCCACCTTCACATCGCCGGAAACCCCATCTCCACCGTGATTCGTCCAAAACTAAGGTCGAAAAAGGACTCAAGGGGTTGGAAAGAGGTAGGAACCACCCTTGGTCGCCGGAACGGCGAACTCACAGCGCTACAGTAGCACCGCCGCGACTGCCTCATCTTCAGGTGGCGCGTGTGGCGCCGCCGGTGGCCTGTTGCGTGCGCCGCCGTGTTGGTTGGTTGCGCGAAGGAGTCCTCTAACTGGGTGAGCGGCGCGTGTCGAAGAGGCCTCGCCGGAGATGGCTGAAAAAGCCAGCGGAAGTCGTGGGTGCGGCTGCCAGAAAATGTGACTGAAAAAGCCAAATATCTCCGCCACTGGTAAGTTTCAGGTCCCGATTCTTGTACGGTTGAGTCGGCATCGTCGAGAGGATCGATTTCCACTATTGGATTTTCGAAATTCGTCGAGAAACGAAGAAGTTGGAGTAGTGTGTGTTTTCATATTTTTGAGTGTGTGTAATGGGTCTGTGTCATGAAGAGAGATAGAGAGAGAGCTGAGAGGAGAGAGAGTGAGGTGTCGCGATCTGATTGGTCGGTCGGGGATTTTTGAATATTTGATCCGAATTCGAACTAGTAAAATGGCCACAAAACGAGCAAACAAAGTCAGAATTGGGCAAACTTAGAGTCTATGGACTCCTTTTGTCGCCCCGGACAAGCTGGAGGGGTCAAAAGGGTCGGACTCTCATCCGAACAAAAAGTGACCAAAAGACCCCTAGAATAAAAAATTACAAAAAGACCCCTAAACTCTTAAAGAGTTGTAATTAGGGCCCTGCAATGAACGAAGTCACAAAAAAGGGCACAAAATTAATAGGAAAAAGTAAATTAAACAATTAAAGCACATAAAGAAATCAACACGTGGTGCCTGTTCAGTCGATCGGAGAACTGGGGTTTCACAAGCTTTCTTGAATGGCCCTTTTTGAGGGGGAGCCATGTTGTTCACCGGCCTCTTTTCGGGGTTGAAACCCGAACTAGAACCCGATCCTTGACTGGAGCGACGCAGAGCACTCCTTGCATTCACCGCATCTCCCACTTGTAGGGCGTTGGTATTAGCCTTCACCCACGTACTCGTGTTGGTGGCCTCGAGGGATTCTTGGATATCCGGCCTTAATCCCGCCATGAATTGCATTGCCTTATGGGATTCATCATTGGCGATGTTTGGGGTGTAAAACAACAATCTCTCGAACTCTGCTATGTACTCGGAGACCGATCTATTCCCTTGCTTTAACTCTATAAATTCTTCAACCTTTTGGTGCGTGATGTAGATGGTATAAACTTATTTCTGAACTCGCAAACAAACACTTCAAAGTTATCTCTTCTCCGGTGGAGTCAAGTACAATTCTCCTAGCTTCCCACCAAGTGTAGGCCTCTCATTGGATGAGAGTGATAGTGCAACGGGCCTTCTCCCGGGTCCCACATGGGATGAGCTCCCATATCCTCCCTACTTCCTTAAGCCACATCTTGGCTTGTATATTATTTCCTTTGAAAAATCTAGGAGGATGCTGATTTTGAAATTCCATGAGAACGGCGGTGATTGGATTCTCCGGTGGCGGTGGTGGAGTCGGAGGAGCCTGTGGTGCTGGTGGCACTTAGTCCCTCAATTTCTGATATATTATATTAATAACCAAATTCACAAAGGCCTCGGCCGGAGGGAGTTGTTGTTGTGGTGGTGTAGGAGATCTATTCCGGCGATGACGCAGATCCGGGAATCTATCACGATGTCTGCGTGGAGGCGTCCTGTCGAAAACAAGCTGAAAATGCATATTTCTTTAGTGTATGCATGATAATGCGATTCAAATCATTCAAAGCTCAATAATTAAAACATATAGGCACGTATAAGATGTAAAATGCAACACACTGTCAAGTAGTCCCTAAGCCGAACAACTTAGACAGACCTATACGACACGAAAGCCCAGGTTTTACAACCCGTAGCTCTGATACCACTCAAGGGATTTAGCACCTGGTGCGTAGCACCACATCCCCCTGCATCGAGACCCGACCCGCATATGAAATAGACAATTCATACACGAGCTAGATCCTGAAGAACGAGGACAAACACAGATACTAAGCTAGGCGGGCTAACCCTTCAACCAAGCAAACGAGAATCAGAGCAAGAATAAAATCATAAAACGCGAAAGCATACATAATATACATTGCATGTACAAATGACCCACGGGCTCTACAAAATTCATATAATTCACATAACATGGCCTTCTCAGCCTCAAGTGTAGAAATTAAGCGCCACAGGCGTACAATTCATAATACAATAAGTAAATAAATACATATGCTAGTGTCCAAGAGAAGCTAGAAACAAATACAAGACCTAAAGGACTCGAATTCCCGCCTAGCTCCACCTATCCTGCACGAAAACCTGAAAGACAATCGGGTTCAGTCAAAAGAGACTGGTGGGTACAAAAGCGGCACTTACAGTATATATAAAACAGTAAATAAACATTCACATGCATAATATAATCCCACGTGATGTTTTGAAACAATTTCCCAAGTGGGCAAAAGACAGAGAAATCAACACACGGGATTATATCTATCGGTTTCATTATGTCATTAAAAGCCCGGCGAGGGGGCATGCATAATTCTCCTTCTGCCAGCTCGTGTAATTTATTAACATTCGTTCATTTTTTTCATTCATGCATTCTTTCTTTCTTTATGTGCACATTCATACAATTTCATAATTTTCAATTTGGACAATCCGTGTACCGGCCTTCCCACACGGTTCCTCCTTCTCCCGGTGGTGGACGGGTTTGCAAGACCAGGCCATCCATGCATTGACCTAGAAGGGTACATGAATCCCCTAAAGGCACTCAGCGGCTATCCCTCGCTATCTCCAACAAGTTCAAGTTGCGCCGTTAGTTGGTGGGACTAGTATGAGGGATCCCCATCGGCCCTTGCCTCCCTAGTTAGCCACTCACACTAAGCCCCTGGGCCCCATTCTGTGCATTCATTCTTTCTCGCCAAAATATAGTAGGGTTCAAACAAACAAGCCTTTACGTTTGCAGTCATTTACTTGATTAAAACGATTCTTATATATATATATAGTTTTCGTTCAAAACATTTCACATAGGGTTCTATTAGGTCTTTTAACTAGTAGTAGAGAAACCCACCTTATAAGCCAAAAAGGGTGAGAGAGAGTCTCAAGGAGCGGCCTCATCTCCGAACAAGCCTGGATCTGTGCAAAACAAGTGAAGTGAGACACATGAGACCACATAAGACGCTCGACAATGCTTATTATATGATATGAGATGCATATAAGGTAAATTAATGTCATGGAAATGCATCACTTAAAAATTTCATTCATTCTTTCATGCTTTGATTCGTTCATATTCGTTCGGATGGATATCTATCGTAAATCACCTCAAATTAGGGTAAAATTCACCAAAAGCATGCATAACACATATTTTAGCTTGAATATAAGTCATATAAGTCACCAAAGTAGAAGATAATAGGCATTTAGGGTTCACATTTCAAGCATTGGATCAATCATGTGCAAAGAGGAGCAACGAATGCACACAAACGCATAACTTGCACAAACCACGACAAACGAACTCCAAATTATTACACAAGGCATACAACACATGCATAAGACGTACTATAAACCAAAATCATGCATAAGAACTCATAACACAGCAATACACCCTCAAAATCAATCATACAATGCACGGAAAGCAAGATCGGGGAGGGAGATGAGCAAATCGGGCAAGAAAATGAAGGAAACCAACAAGTGAGAGAAATAGGGGGGTAACAGCCGTTATCTCCATGCCATTACAAAATGGGTAATGGCCGTTACCTGTTACAGGGGATGCCATGACCAGATTAACGGTCGTTACGCCCAAACAAGCCAAAAGGGTGTAACAGGCGTTACCACATCCAGGGCTGCGAAACTCTGATTTCCAGCCCTGTTTCACCCTTCAAAACCCTACAAAAACACCCCACACACACCACAACATCAAGGCAAGATCCAACGCAAGAAATCCAAGAAATCAAAGCTCAAACACACAAAGAAACGAGCTAGAACACGAATAAGAGCAAGGAAGGTGCATGTGTGCTCATTTCTTCAATTTTCTCCAACATGATCATTAATAGAAAGTCTATGGATACTCAACTACCACAAAGCACAAGTTCATAAATGCAATAAGGAAGTTAAGGGGGTCTTATTCATGCAATAAAACAAGAAAACTAGCCATAGAACTATATATGTAACGCTCCAACTTTTCATTCGTACTAAGATGACGTATGTGATACTAATTGCATGGAATTTTCATTGTAAAATGTTATGAATTGTTGAAATTACTTGATATGTGTAACTCTCTTTCAATCTTGTTGGTTAATTATTGCAATTTGCAATTAATATGCATTAGATGAATCTATTACGTGCCATAGGCATATGCTAATCCACATGCATCAATATTTGAATTAAGTTGTGGTTGTAGAATGGAGATTTTGATAAATCTGGACAATAAATCTCATTTTCAAGATGATGGGTGGTTAGCATGGAGCGAGGCTTCGAACTGGATGGAGGAACTTCAAGGCCTTTTCTTAAAAAGGGTTATCTATTCCTATCCACCTAAGATCCGTCCTCAAAAACTAAATCTGCTTTCTGAGCAAAAGGCAGGAAGGTCTGATCCATGAAAGTTATCCAATTTCACTTTTCTACCAAATTCTAAAGGATTAGCGACGAGCATGCACCGTGGACACAAAAACATGAGTTGAAGGATACTGGGAGATAAGAAGATAAGCGAGGAAGCATGGGATTTCAAATTGCTGAACTTTGAAGATAATTAATATGGGCCCATGGAAGATTGCAGGATGCTTATTTATACAGGCCTTCTGGACCTCCAATTTCTGCAAAGGGGTCAAAGAGGAATTCACTGCCAAATAGCAATTACTTGAAGAACCACCCCCAATCTATGTGTGTAATTTCAAAAGCAATGGACCAGACTTCATACCAAAGCCAATGCAACGATGACAGGTTCAATGCATCTATAACACGTGCATCATCCATTGTAATTAATTATTTGAACTCTTACTTTATGTTTAAATATTATAAGTGTTATATGGTTGCCACTTATCGCTCGTTGAATTATGTGCGTTTATGTTAATTGATCACACTTCACGTCTTTTGTGATTCTTACGACTTGTATACATGTTAATGAGTATGAATTCATGATTATGTGAAAATTATGAAATTAGTTGACTTGAAATGCGAAGGATATGAACTCAAATGGTTATGAATGTTCAAAGAAAGAATGCAATGAATGAATATGTGACTTCATGACCTCTTATGCATAATGCATCATGCTCATGACATTGCCGTGCATCATGTTTGGTTCATATGGACTCTTGAGTCTCATGTAAGCATTGTCTTGTCTTTTGTATAGTTTTCTCCAGGGTGGAGATGTGCCGGGTTCATAGGACATTTTTTAAGTTCTTCTGTCTTTTGGTATTGTCGGTAAGACGTAACAGGTGGGTTTCTCTTCTATTAGTTAAAATGACACTATATACACCCAATGTGATATGTTTTGAGCCAAAGATAATATATATATATATATATATATATAGATTCATTTTCAAAGAGTCAAGGATTTAAACGTAAAGCCCTTTTTTTTAAAGAAGACCTACCGAAAGTTTTGGCAAGAAAAGAACCCAGGGACTAGTTGTATGTGGCTATCCGGGGAGGCATCGGGCCGACGGTGATCCCGTGCACTAGTTCCACAATGAAAGATGGTGATATCGGCCCTCGCCAGGAGGTTGGTGAGGAATGGGGGAACCGGGCTATTGAGGGTTCATGAACCTCAATAGTCACACAGAAAGAGGCGGTCGAGCCTTGCAAACTCTTCCACCACTCAGAGAAAGGAAGGTAAATGCTATGAATGTGCACGAAAGAAAGAATGTATGATCACTTTTAAAGAATGCACAATGGATACACAAGGTGTTGGTTGGAGTTAAGGCACGCCCACTAGCCGGGCCATAAAGAACCTAATGAATTGAAATAGACAGTTATAATCTCGATAGATGTTCTTTTATCTTACCCACTTGGGAAATATTTCAAAACTTTGGTGGAGATTATAACTTGCATGAATGTGATTTAAATTCTGTTATACTATATTATATACCTCGTTTTATACCCACCAGTCTCTTATAGACTGAACCCGGATTTGTTTCAGTTTCTTTTGCAGGTTTGGAGTGCCAGGTGGGAAGTCAAGCAAGTCAAGTCTTAGTGTTAAGTCTGCGTCTTTTCACACTCATGTTGTTATTGTTTAAGTCTTTCAAGAATGTAGGGATTCTCATGATTATTTTATTATTGAAATTTTGGGACTAAGTATTTATGCTAGTTGAAACCATTAATTATTGTTTTTAGTTCTGACTGATTTCATATTTTGCTTCAGCATGTTCATTTGAATGTTAAATAATTATTAAGTTGGTTTTAATTTTTAGCTGCCACCTAGCCTAGAGAGTGTTTTGGTCTTCCATTTGCTATAGTTCGGACTCAGGCTTGGACTTTCCATTTCATGACCGGGTTTGAATTATAGTACGGGGGATGTGGTGCCTCACGTGAGGGGTGCTACAATATATACACAAATTCATGCTCAAACCCTCAAATAACCAATCTCATGCAACACATGGCCTAAACATGCAATCTACAACTTAAATGAAAGAGGAAAGGATGTCATGCAAGAATCTATACTCACATATCAATGAAATGAAGAAATCAAAGTGATAGCTTGAGGTTGGGGATGATGAATAGTGCCCAATTTCCTTCTCCTCTCTTGGCTCTCGGTTTCTGCTGTGTTTTGGAGGGTTTAGAGTGTTCAAAATGTAATGAAAATTATAAGGGCTGATGGGTTATTAAGTTAGGAGTATTTGGGTCCAAAGTTTGCCCCATTTGGGTTAGAAATGAGAGAGATATGGGCATTAGAAGTGGGTAGGGTCATAGTGGCGGGTATAAGGGGTAGGTTTGGGTTCCGGTTGAGTTTCGGATGGTTAAACGAGGTCGGGAAGATGCAATGAGCACATATATTCACTCATAACACATAAATGCACGACATACTCGAAAATCACAAAATTCAAAAATCACGAGACAAGGAATCGGCACGCGATCACAACATACATGCGCATATAATTCAAACGTTCAAATAATTCATTTAAGTCAAAAATTCACTTAGTTCAAATAAGTCATATTGGCAAATATTTCGAATAATAATAGGTTAAATCATATAATTACATAATTAAAGGGATTTAAATCACGCAACTATGGTCACACACGACATACCTGTACGACCGAAATATTGGGGAGTCACACTTCCTCCATGGATTAAGACATGAGCTTCAAGTGGCCCTTCAAGCGGTTAATGTGAGTACTTGGGCCAAGGTTACAAAAAGGGCTATTCAAGTCGAGGCCCAAAAGATGTGGTTGAAGCTTCTACCTTTCTCTTCATCTTCTCAAGGGTCGGGGTCCGGATCCGAATCGGGTAAAAGGCCCGTTTCTTATGTTTCTCGCCCTCCTGCGGCTCCGGCTTTTTATCCCTAGAACACTGGGAACAACAAGCCCCTTATTATCGGTCCCCCGATGCCTCCGGCTCTTCCAGCTCCGGCACCACCAGCTCCCGTGGCACTGGCACCATTTTGTTGCACTCATTATTTTAAAAAGCACCCGGTCGAGCAGTGTTGGAGATTATTGGACAAATGTTATAAATGCGGGTCTTCAGATCATAGGTTGGACAAGTGCCCTCATGCGAGACCGGTGGTTCAAGCTCGAGCATACGCCCTCGAGGGTAGGGATTAAATGAGCCGAGCCGAGCCGAACTGAGCCTTGGTGATTTTTCAGGGTTCGAGCTCGGGCTCGGGGCTGAAAATCTTGGCTTGGGTTCGATTTGCGAGCCAGCGAGCCAGGAGGAGGATGGCTCGGGCTTGGCTTGGCTTGCAGGAGGTTTGGATGAGCCAAACCGAGCCCACGAGCCGATAGAAAGACCATCCAAAAAGTTCAGATCTGGTTTTTTCCTTTCCAGATCTAGTTTTACCCTTCCCACACATCCAACGCAGAGTAAAGAATCGATATTCCCCAAAGGATTTTTCCTTCACACATTCAACAGAGCAAAGAATCCATATTTCCCAAAGCAACCCCATCTTCACAAATTTCACAAATTGTGCGAGAATTAAGATAACCCATTACAAATCTGAGAACTAGCCATTACACATAAACAAACAAGCCATGGATGAAGATTCATAATTCCAACTATTTGGAAATTAATCAAAATCGTAGCTTTTCCCTTAGCATAAAAGAGAACGTGGAGAAAAAAATTAAGAAATGTAGGAAGAGAACAGCGGTGGTGCAAGACTGCAAGAGAGGGGAAGTGTCGGTGCTCAGTGCGATGCTGCAAGAAGACGAGAGAGAAAAGTGCCGGCGTTGTGGGCGGTGGACCGAGACATCAAGGTGGAGGCTTGCTGCGGATGAAACTTAGAAGCGAAAAAGCAATTGGGCTAGGGTTCATGATAAGAGAACAACGTGTATATATATATATATATATATCTATATATTAAAATAATTTTTTTAAAAAAAAAGTATGGCTCGCGAGCCAGTTCACGAGCTTTAAGCCAAGAGGGACATAGCTCGGGCACGGCTTGCCAACTTCGAATCTAAGCCCGAACTTCCTTCGAGCCGGCTTGTTAGGCTTGTGAGCCAGCTCGTCTCGTTTACATCCCTACTCGAGGGTGAGGAGGAGGATGCTGAGATCGATCAGAATACGGTGTTGAAGGTATGATAACCATACATGACATACCATTGCATGCATTGTTTGATCCCGGGGCCACGCGTTCATTCATTTCCTGGGACATTGTTGCTTCATTGCCTTTGCATGCTGAACTTTCTGCGCATGTGTATGTTATTTGTTCGCCTTTGGGTGGTCGTTTAGAGACTGATCGGGTTTTCAGGGGTTGTCCCGTTTGCTTCGAAGATCGAGTTTGCCCGGCGGATTTGATAGAAATGCCTATGAAGAGGTATGGAGCAATCCTTGGGATGGAATGGCTTTTCGTGCCCAGAGTGGTTATGGATTGCTGTGAGAAGAAGGTGTAAGAGGTTGAAGTCCACCCCGTTTGTGTCTTTTATGGAGGCTAGTAAGCTTATCCGGGATGACACGATAGGTTTTGTGGCTTACCCCTTTAACAAACCCAAGATCAAGCCAAGCTTGAGGAGAAAAAGGTTGTGAGAGAGTTCACCGATGTTTTCCCCGAGAGTCTAGGTTCTCTGCCACCTGACCGGGACATCGAGTTTGTGATCAACCTCAGTCCCTGATCGACGCCTTTCTCAAAGACACCTTACCGAATGGCTCCTGCCGAGCTAAAGAAGCTGAAGACACAACTTGAAGAGTTGTTGGCTTGTGGGTATATCCGTTCGAGCGCTTCTCCCTGGGGTGCTCCGGTCCTGTTTGTAAAGAAGAAGGTGGGACCTTGAGGATGTGTATTGATTACCGCGAGCTGAACCGGATGACGGTAAATAACAAGTATCCTTTGCCCCATATCGAGGAGTTATTTGATCTTCTGCAAGGTTCTCGGGTGTACTCCAAGTTAGATTTGAGGCAAGGGTATTACCAACTTCGCATCCGGGAGAAAGACATTTCTAAGACGGCTTTCAATACCCTGTATGGATACTATGAGTTCGTGGTGATGCCATTTGGATTGACTAATGCTCCGGCCGTGTTCACGGACATGATGCATCGAGTGTTCAGGCAGTTTCTCGACAAGTTTGTGCTGATCTTTATAGACAACCTTTTGGTGTATTTGAGGTCCGAAGAAGAGCACGCAAATCACATTCGATTGGTTTTAGAGACTCTGAGAGAGCACAAACTTTACGCCAAGTTTAGCAAGTGCGAGTTTTGGATCTACAGAGTCACATTCCTAGGCCATATAATCTCAGGCAACGGAATTGAAGTTGATCCCTCCAAGATAGAAACCGTAGCTCAATGGGAGAGACCGAAGAATGCCTTTGAAGTGAGAAGTTTCCTTGGGTTAGCGGGTTACTATAGGAGATTCGTGAAGGATTTCTCCAAGATTGCAGGCCCGTTGACTCGATTAACTAAGAAGGAGGTGAAATACGAGTGGGATGATGAGTGCGAGAAGAGTTTCCAACAGTTGAAGGGACGTTTAACTTCTACACCAGTTCTTACTTTACCCGAAGGATTCGAAGGCTATACAGTTTACACAGACGCTTCTAAGGAAGGCCTCGGATGTGTGTTGATGCAAGATGGTCGAGTGGTGGCCTATGCATCTAGAAAGTTGAAGAAACACGAATAGAACTACACCACTCATGATCTTGAGCTTGCGGCGGTCGTGTTTGCTTTGTCTAAGTGGCGCCACTACCTTTATGGAACGACATTTGAGATCTTCACGGATCATAAGAGCCTCAAATATCTATTTTCTCAGAAGGAGCTTAATAATAGGCAGAGGCGATGGATGGAGTTATTAGAAGACTACAATTGCACGATCTAATACCATCCAGGGAAGGCAAATGTGGTAGCGGATGCGTTGAGTCGAAAAGCTAGTGTTTCGGGGTTAAGTGTTGGGTCTTCGGGACAAGATTCAGTGGTTATAGTTTCATAGGCTAGTTTGGCTAACATCTCGGTTCAACCAGAATTGAAACAGAAGCTGATAGATGCTCAGAGTTTGGATGCAGAAATTCAGAAGTTAGTAGCATGCTCAAGAGTGGATCCTAAGAGCAAGTTTGGGTTTGATGACTCGGGACTTTTTCGAATCAAGATAAGGGTTTGTGTGCCCAACAAACTTAAGAGGTTAGTGCTCGAGGAAGCACACCGTTCTGGATATTCCATTCACCCCGGTGGTATGAAGATGTACCAAGATTTAAGAGAACTATATTGGTGGAAAGGCATGAAGTGGGATGTCGCTAACTTCGTGAAGCGATGCCTCGTATGCCAAATGGTGAAAGAAGAGCACCAGAAATCGGGAGGAACTCTCCAACCACTTCCCATTCCCGAATGGAAGTGGGAACAAGTGACAATGGACTTCGTGTCTGGCTTACCGAGGTCTAGGTGAGGTTTCGATGGAATTTGGGTGATTGTCGACCGTATGACAAAGTCCGCTCACTTTCTCAAGGTTAAAATGTCCTACAAGGTTCCTAAGCTAGCCAAGATTTATTGTAACGAGATTGTCAGACTTCATGGTGTTCTGAAGAGTATTATTTCTGATCGGGATCCTCGGTTTACTTCTAAGTTACGGCAAGAGTTACAGAAATGATTGGATACGAAGCTTCTTTTCAGTACAACTTTCCATCCCCAAACAGATGGCCATTCAGAGAGGTTGATACGGTATTTGGAAGATTTATTACGGTCTTGTGTATTGGATTTCAAGGATAAGTGGGATAAGCACCTCGCTCTTATTGAGTTTGCCTATAACAACAGTTACCAAGCGTCGATCAAGATGACTCCCTACGAGGCACTTTATGAAAGGAAGTGTAGGTCACCTCTATTTTGGGATATTGAGGATTGGAGGTAGACCTAAGAGAACAAGCTCGAAAGGGCAACACCTAGGGAAAAGATCGATAAAACCACAACAAAGGTTAAATTGATCCAACAGAGAATGAAGGCAGCTCAGGACAGACAGACCAAATACGCAAATAAGAGAAGGAGACCTCTCGAGTTTGAAGTAGGAGATCGGGTTTTCTTAAAAGCATCTTCTGGGAAGGGATTCTCAAGAATTGGTTGAGGTGGGAAGTTGAATCCAAGGTATTTGGGTCCGTTTCAAATTCTCGAGAGAGTTGGAGAAGTGGCATATAGATTGGATTTGCCACCGAGTTTGACCGGGATACACAACGTGTTTCACATTTCTCAGCTCAAAAATTTTTATCCCGATGAGGCAACCATTCTCCCGGTTGAAGAGGTACAACTTGAGCCGGATTTGACAATTTTGAGGCATCCGGTGGCGATTCCAGACCAGAAGATGCAAGTCTTAAGAAACCGGCAGATTCCCTTGGTCTGAGTTTTGTGGAGAGATCAGAAATCAAAAGAGTCTCCTTGGGAGACCGAGGAAAAGATACGACAGTTGTATCCAGATTTGTTCTCGAGTTCAGAAGTGAACCTGGGGACCAGGTTCTCCGAAGGGGGGGAGGTTGTAACACCCCGTGTTTCCGGATCAATAGGTAAATGTGTGATTTATTATTTATTCTCATTTTTGCATGGTACGTGGACGTAATTGCGCACTTTAAATTATTTTGGGGTTTTCATGCATTAGGTTTTGGACTCAATTTGCATTTATTTAAACGTTTTGGGGTCATTTTGTAATTATGACCATT
>JBBMKE010352242.1:0-13190 GCA_037834125.1 Lippia alba | reverse complement strand
TGAAATAAAAGTTTGGAACTTTGAATTAGGAAACAATATTCTCTTTCTTGTCCGCTAAAATCACTATATTAATCTGATTTTTCTTTTTATATTTGGAAAGAAGTATCCCAGTATATATGTACAGTGTACTGTCCATAACCGTCTAACAAACTTGTAACATTTTTTGTAAAACATGCACTATTTGCTTATAACCATAAGTCGCAAGACTCGTCAGTCAGTAACCAATGTTCTGGGAAAAAAAATATTGTATTTTGTTGTTTTCCTCTGCTTTTTTCCTGTGCAATGAAGGACAATTTTGACACAATTATGAGGATGTTTAGATAAAGAGGTATTTTTTTTTGGGTACAATTAAGATTTAAATATTAATTTTCAAATTGTCATATCATTTTTTAAATTTACAAACCGTTATCTTTTCAATCTGAGCATATTGTATATTTTAGGTTGAAACTTTTTTTAGGTTGAATTGAAACTTGTCCATCAAATCAGTATAATAAGACATAAGATGTTTAATACTTTCTACATGATTTTTTCTGAGTGCTAAAAAG
Source organism: Lippia alba (assembly GCA_037834125.1). NCBI lineage: Eukaryota > Viridiplantae > Streptophyta > Magnoliopsida > Lamiales > Verbenaceae > Lippia > Lippia alba. Next base: position 12,645 of record JBBMKE010352242.1, on the reverse strand, counting down.
AATGAGAGTTTTTAAATTGGTTGCTTCTGCTTAAAGACAAGATAACATAAGTTAAAAATTAAGTTAATTGCATAAAAATGCTTTGATATACCTAATTAGCACTCAGAACAATGTGACTTGAAAATTTTAAAAATACCCTATAATTATAATAAATTATCACTAATTATATTTCAAACCCTACAGCCTAATTGTAGGGCTAACATTAATACAATCACAAAGTTTTCAGTGTTAATTTATATAATTATAATTTTTTTAAAATTTTCAAATCACATAATTCGGAATGCTAATTAGGAATATCCGTTCAAAAAATAGAAGCTAAAAAGCATTTCGAGAGCCTATAATTTATACAATTACATATCACTCCAAAACTAGAGACAAATAACCTCAATTATGAATTATTGAATCCCGAAAAGCAAAAAAAAAAAAAAATAGTGGCCAGAAAAACATGTTGTGTTTAAGAGAGTACACGTGGTGCACCACCTGCACCAACACCCGCCGTTACTTATCCCCTGCACCCGCACAGAAATTTAATTCCATGCAATTATATTGCCTTCCCAATTATTGCGCCATCCAATAATTATCCTCCCTTTTAATTACTTTCTCCAGTCAAACTCCCTACGTCCACGCGTCGTCCACTCATTGGCTAGTCAAATATATCCGAATACCATATATGCCCCTACAAACACAAATTTTTTCAAAAAAAAAAAAGAAACAAATATCTGAATCAGTGCCGATATTTGTCAGCGACAGCGGAAGGAAGGTTTCTGGTTTTACTGCTCTATCTTTTCTTTTCGAAAAATCCCAAATTACAATTCCTCCCTTTTTCTCTTTCCCCTTTTTTAAAATTCACTAATTTCATCAGCAATCATGATTCTTCCCAACTGTTGTTGACACCAATTTTTCAGGAATGTAGAGAGAGAAGCGGATTAACTTGAAGAAGGAAAAGATAAGCACTCGGGTTCGATGTTTCCATTTATGAAGAGACTAATCTGAGGAAGCGTCAGAAAAAGGTGTTTCCTTTCTGGATGTTGGTTTTCTTTAGCTCGTTTCTCATCATTTGCTTATGATTGAGTCTTGTACTTTTTTTAAAAAAAGAAAATCTGTTGTTTGTTCTGTTTTTACGAATTTTGTTGTTGTGAGGGAGTGATTGTCTGGGCCATTGATGTTTTTGTTCTCAATTTGAGCAGCAAATTAAACCCTTTTCGTATATGGTGATGGTCCATGCACAGGGAGGTTCTGTTCCATTTTGGCTTTTTGGGGTTTTTTGTTATTTTTGATTTTTTGCCGAATTTGCTGGATCTTGATGGGGTTTGCTGTCATTTGTGAAGATGGGTTTATTTTTATCAGTTGAAATTTTCACCTGTAGAAATCAGGAATTATGAACTCATGAACTGAAGATTTTGGGTTAGGACTTGGGAAATGTCTGATGAGCTTAGCTAAATTGTTTTATGCTCTGCTTGATATCGATTATTTTGTGGATCAGAAATTAATTGCAAACACGCACTCAAGTATTGCTGGAGCTGGCAACAGAGCCATAGAAGAGTTTCTTTTCTTTTTCCTTTTCTTTTCGTCATTTTTTTTTTCTAGTGAAGATCTTTTTCATCATGTAGGTATGAACTGTGTGATTAATTGCAGTTATAAACTCTTTCAGGTATCCACCTCTGTGATTTCCTTAGTTTTATTGTCAAGAGGTTAAAACAAGTGTATCATGGGGGGGTTCAACGATCATGTTGCTGTTCTGGGAGATTGGTTGCCAAGCCCTAGTCCAAGATCTCTTTTCTCATCAATAGTCGACTCTGACAATGAATACAGAAGTAGGGCCCTGTTTCCGGGGCCCCAAGAACTCGAGTCGTCTGGAAATGATGATCAAAAGGTCGAAAATCGATCCAGTTTAGGAGATGATGAAGCAAAAATGGTGGAAACCAAGTTTAGCTCGAGCGGCGGTCTCATGGAGAGAATAGCAGCTAGAGCTGGGTTCAATGCACCTAGGTTGAATACTCAAGGCATTAGAACTGCTGACATTTCCAAGAACCCTGAAGTTCGGTCTCCTTATGTGGCAATTTCACCCGGTCTTAGCCCAACGACCCTGCTTGAGTCTCCTGTTTTCCTCTCTAATTCAATGGTAAGCTTTACCCACTATTTCACATAGGACTTCAACGCTGTGTTTGATTCTAGAAATTTGCTAAGGAAATAAAAAGCAAAATGAAAGGAAAACTCTTTTAACTTTTTGGTTGTTAAGAAAGATGGTGACCAATATGTGGTGAATAATAGAAGTGAATTAAGTGATGGTTAACAGTTTACGGCCTGTTTCTCTACAGGTTCTGCCTTCTCCTACAACTGGAAAGTTTTCGTTTGCCCAAATTGGGAACAATCATAATCCAACACCAACAAGAGACGATTCGGATAAGGGCGAGGAGAATACTCAAGAAGATGCCAATCCTTCTTCATTTGCATTCAAGCCAGTATCTGAATCTGCTGCGTTCCCTTCTTTTAGTTCTCTCCATTATTCAAATTTCTCTAAATCATACAAGGATAACTATGGAGGCAACAGTTTCTCACAGGAGCAGACTCTCAATTCTGTCGGTGTTGGAGAGCAGTCTCCACCCTTCGACGAGGACGATGGAGCTCGTACGTTTAATGGAGACCCTAATGTTTCTGAAGATGGTTTTAACTGGAGAAAATATGGTCAGAAACATGTAAAAGGAAGCGAGCATCCTCGAAGTTACTATAAATGCACACATCTGAATTGTCCGGTCAAGAAAAAGGTCGAACGATCACAGGAAGGTCACATCATGGAGATAATCTACAAGGGCGCTCACAACCACCCGAAACCTCCACCCAATCAGAGGGCGGCTGTGGGGGCCGCAAATGAACATGGCGGTGTGCCACTCGATTGTGAACAACCTTGGAAACCACAAAACCTGGAGACAACAACCTCTACCGTACCATTGTGTCAAGAATATGGCAATGGAGTTGCTAACAGTAATTTGCAGGCTCAAAACGAGCCGGGTGATAGTGTCGATGTTTCTTCCACTTTCTCAAATAATGAGGAGGAGGATCGTGCAGCACACGGAAGTGCGTCATTAGGTGGTTATGATGGCGAAGGAGATGAGTTGGAATCGAAGAGAAGGTTTCTTTTCTTTTTTCCCTCCCTGTTATATGAAACTAGAGTTGATAACATCCAACCCCTTGTTGTTTTGGCTAATGAGCAGTAAATCATATGATGAAAGAAAATCTCATACAAACACTAAACTCAAAATTTGTATCGAAAACCAGTTTGTGTCTAATTCGCATTAACCACAAAATACATGCATCTTTTATGGAAAATTACATTTTGACCACCATTTTCGTTTTTCCTCCTTTCTGCGTTCTTCTTTAAACTTAGATAGTAAGTTCTTAGTTTTTCCTTTTCATGTATGAGTCGACGTGTTGCACTGTGTGCTTATGCTTTTTAGCCTTAACAAAAGGGGTTTGGTTGCAATTAACTTTTTACACTGTTCTGTAGTGGATTTGACATGAGAACAACTTTATGCAAATTTTGATTTTATTTTGTATTCTAGGAGAATTGAAACTTATGCTCCTGATATGAGTGGAGCTACCAGAGCCATAAGGGAGCCAAGGGTTGTGGTCCAAACGACCAGCGAAGTCGACATTCTCGACGATGGCTACCGTTGGCGCAAATACGGGCAGAAAGTAGTCAAAGGAAATCCAAACCCAAGGTTAGCATCAGCTTCATCCCTCAATCACTCACCATGCAACCATTGCCATCCTTACTAAACGATATATTCTCGTTTAAAAAATCATTTCAGGAGTTATTACAAGTGCACAAGCCCTGGCTGCAACGTGAGGAAGCACGTGGAAAGAGCTTGCCATGACCTCAAATCAGTTATAACCACATACGAAGGCAAGCACAACCACGACGTGCCTGCAGCCCGCAACACGGCCCAACAAGGCCCCAGCAATATAAACAGGCCCGACCCGGGTCAGATACGGGCCAACACAACCCAGTTTGTAAGACCTTCACTGGCCTCGTTCAATCTCCCGAACCGGGCCCCACAGATGGGACCGGGCCCCGGGTTCAGGTTCGGAATGAATCATCAACATGCAACGGGATTTAATCCGTATTTGGGACATCCTGTGTCTGAAATGGGGTATGGTTTGCCAAAAGGGGAAGCTAAATTGGAGCCCGTTACAGAAAATGGTTTGAGTTCGTCCATGGTTTATCAGCAGCAGATGATGAACCGGATGCCGCTCGGACCACACATGTAAATTTTTGTTGGTTTTTTTAATTAGGTAGTGGACTTGTGGAATGTATAACTCTAATTATGGGTGTTTTTTCCTGGGTTTTTTTTGCTTGTTCTTCATTCTTTATTTATTTTTATGTTCTAACTTTTCAGCTAATTATATTTGAAGTAATTAATTAGTAAAAGTTGTGTACGCGTTGACAAGTAAAGATACAAGAATTTTTTTTTCTTGAAACAAAAGATTCAAGATTGGTATAGCTCAATTTGTTCAATTTCAACATTTGATTAATTGAAATTCAAGAATATCTACGCGTGATTATGATTGTATTTAGCAAAAATTTCATGGGATTTTACCCTGAAGGAAGTATTGAGGAGTGTGAGGGAAAGTATTTGATATCTTGAATCATTTTCATTTTCCTTTTTTCTTTTTTCGAAGCTTTAACCTTAACATTAACAAAAGAGAATATAATGTTGGAGTTGGTTTTCGGATTCTCTTCCTTTCTTGGAGCTACCCATCTTTCTAATATCATAGCGTGCTCAACCGAAAATCAGATACATGACTCATCCCAATTAATATTTATTAAAGAAAAGATATAAAAGATGTAATTTGAATAAGTTGAGGGGGCAGTGTGATTAAATAAAAAATTAAAAAAAATGGAGGGTGTCCTCCGTTAGATTTTTTTTTCGATCTCTCAGAGTTTCCCCCCAACCAATTGAGTGAAGGAGTAATTTTTTTACATCCACAAGGTTCGAACCGGAGACCTTGCTTAAATGAACTCAAACCCCTATCTACTCCCGTTGGTGTCCTCCGATAGATGAAGATAGGCAAAGTTGATTGAACCAAAATAATTGAAAATACTATTAAATTGTTACTGAAATAATGGCATTTACATGATCTGACTCAACTTAAAGAAAATGATACATTACCTCCGAGCGTAATACTCTTCCAAAGCATCACATTTAAATATATCAAACTCCTCGAAGATGTATTTTTAAATTTTGATATCCTTTCCATTTAAAATTTCATAATCTAAAAAAATATATATAGCAAGAAAGAATGGTCAAAAGGGCAAAACAAAGTTATACCACCATCAAATAATATCATTTAAATAATCTATCAAGTAAAACTTAATAATATTATTATCATATCGTTCGTGGAAAAACTTCAGTTTTCGGACAAATGTATCTAAAATCGTGTCTTTATGATAAAAAAAGAAAGGATGAAAAGGATATTTGCTATGCGTCCATTATTAATTTCTTCTATTAGTTTCTTCATCATCAATAAATATTAAAAAAGAAAAAGAAACCACAGAGGAATTGATATTCTTTTTCAGTCTAAAAATGGCGGAACCAGTACAGCACCTACCCATATGCTACGACGACTATCCATCCGCCTGTAATCATTTTCACATGACCCCGGCGAATTAGGGATTTACATACATACCCCATCTATCTCTTCAATTGATTCCTGGATTGCGATAATTTTGGCTTGAATTACCAGATTTATACGCACAGTCCTGCGTATTTTTACTCATACATCTGCCTGTACTTTGTATTAGCTGGGTAATGATTTTGCGTTTGTTGATGGAGGTGAACGGATCTTTGTTTTGTGGCAATTGAATTGATGAGGACAAGTTAAGAACTGGATCTGAAAGACTGAAACCCTAAAATTCAGTTCTGGACTCCAGACAAGGTAAACCCCTGCTGCTGAGCTGAAAATTTGAAATTTTTTGGTTCACAAACAGCCAGATCTGCGAACTGATCTTCGCCGTCTCCGATGAATCTCAACGGCTGCGACTTCATTTAGAATATTCGAAATATTATATTTACTTACCAACCAGAAAAGAATTGGTAATTTAGATGTTTCGGGGATTACAATATGTGTTGGAAATATTATGTGTTGTTGCTGTTATTATTATCATCGTCCTATAGTGTTATCTAACTTGGTTTAGATGTTGTTAGAATGGGTTTTGGCTTTATAATCAGCGATCAGATTGTATATTGTTTGTAGAGTGGTTGCTTTTGCTCATTTTTCTATATATCTTTTTCCAGAATTTATGTAGAAGATTGAATCTAAATATATTGTATGCTACTACCTTCCAGTATGGTGCTGATTGGTTGAAAATGTATCTGAATATATTTGAACTTGTCGTGTGTGTCAAAATTGCATCTTTTTGGTTTATTAAATAATTGAACTTAACTTAGTTTTGGGATACTTTTGTAGGTCCAGTGACTGACAGATGATTATGAGGATCTGCTGAATTGGATTCATCTTGTTGGAGATTATCAGCTGTTAATCCAACTGTATATATATAAGCCAACAATATACATATCTGAAAACCTGGAAAACATGCATGCAAAGCATCGACCTGGAAATGGGTACCGGGCAAATGCTATGGGGATGGGCGGTGTAGCAGCCGCATCACGAATTTCGCCTGAAGGTTCAATGAGAGGTCATAGGATGTTCAATTCTGATAATAGGAACTACAACCGGGGTGGTTATGGACGTGGCGGTCACTCAAAGCAGGTTCAGCCACCGCAGCCTCCTCCACGGGAGGCTGACATTTTCATGGAAGCTGGTAGATTAGCTGCTGAGTATTTGATTTCTAAAGGTGTGCTGCCTCCAAATGCACTTTCAGGAAAGTGGCAGAGTGATGGCTTCAAGAACCAGAGGGGCAACTTTCAAGGTTTTAGGTCACAAGAAATAGAAAAACCACAGATTTCTGGGGTTGGACGCACATCAGTTCATTCACGTCTGGGGAATCCTGCTTTAGATGTAGGTCAAGGAAGGAGAAAGTATTCTGATGAGTATAATTCATTTGGTTTGAGGAGCTCTATGAGAGGAAAAAGAAGCGAGTCCTCAATAAATAATGGTTCAGAGGTGCACAGAGACTTGGGAAGAAGCGGATCATGGGCTGAAAAGAGCAGGGGTGCTTCAGGCATGGATATGGACAGTGATGCTTCTGTTGGACATCAAGATGAGCGGACTGCAGGTAAAGACTGTAATGTTGAATTACAGAATTCACCTCCTGGTGAAACAACTCAAGAAACTGACAGTGACGCTCATCTTGAGTCTAGATTGGAGAAACGAAACTTGGTGGAGGATGCAGATGCAAATCATAGTACCGTGAATAGTGAGAAGTATCCACCATCAGATGCTGATGGGGAACCCATGAAAATGTCTGTTGATGCTAATAAGTTTGATAATGAGGCCAAGGAGGTTGGTGAAGGAATAAATGATAATAAAATGCAGCATGATGAGAATAAGGAGCCCACAGCTTCCACAAGGGTGGATGATTTGGTTTCCAAGGATCATGTTGATTTAGTAAAGCATTGCAAGTTTGTTAATGTTCCCACTAGAGCTCGTTCGTCATTGACAACTAAGGGTAAAAAGAGTGATCAGCATTCCATGAATAAAGATGAGAATATCTCCAAGAGTAAAATTTTGGAAGATTCTGATGCTCGTCTCATAGATGTTGAGATCAACCATTCAGCTGGTAGTGCTTCATCTCATCAAACTAATGAATTCAAAAGTATTCAGTCAGAGGCATATTGTGCTCCAACTGTGGAGAAAGAACCGGATGAAACATACCCAACACAGTCAGGACAGTTATCGAGGTCTGCATCTTTAGCTGAAAAATCTGTATTTACAGAGCAAGAACAAGATCAGGGGCTGTCCGGATATGGAAGATCCAACTCCATGCCTGTGGAGAGAGGTGAAAAACGGGCCATAGATTATAAGATTGATGCTAGAGAAGATAATAAAAGAATTAGACAGTGGGTTCCTCTGCTGGATGCTCAGTCTGATAGCTCCCGTCATATTTCTAGCTCAACTGAAAATCAACCAGTTCTACAAGAGCCAACAACTTCGGAGAGTGCTCCTGCAACTCTATCTACTCAACAAAGAAGTTTGAATGATCCACTATTTCCTAACAGTCATGTGGACTCGTCTGAGTTCATGGAAGAGAAACAGCTGTTTCCTGCTTCGTTTAAGACTTGCGATCTGAATCTTGTTGGAAATTGTGATACTAGTGAGGCTCATAACACTGGCCCCGGACTTGTTTTCCAATCTGTTATGCATACAGAAAAAGTAGCAACTCCTGTTGATATTGATTTGTCCATAAGTAACAATTGCAATCTGCCTAGTAGAAGTGGTAAGCATGGGGTTAATGATAATGATATTGAAGTTATTGACTTGGAAAAGGATTCTGCACAAGAAGACAGGACCTACACTAATCCTGCAAGAAGGTTAGTGTTTGTTAAGATGTAATATATACTTGTTTGCGTGTCTTTAACTGCTCTTATTTGTCTATTAATTTTTATTTTTCCACAGTTTGTTTTGATTTTCTTGATATTCTTCATGACGTTGTACATGCTTGGCTGATGGTATTAATGTATACCTTGTTATACAGGGTAGATACTGTCTTCACTGACCTGGATGGCTTTCCTAATAATGTACATAATGCTAGTGGGGTTCCCGACGTTCAGGACGGTTATGGACTTATGATATCAGAGCTTCTTGGAAATGACAGCCCCAACTGTTCTTCTGTACCCACAGACTTAAATTCTTTGCACAATCATATGGGTATTCCTAGCACTGAGGTAAGGAGCACTCTTTTCTTTTATCTCCTTTTGATCAACATCGACAGTTATCCTCCAAAAGGGTAGAATTGCTACTTAACTCCACGAGTCATTTTATTATGTGCTTTAATTTTTTTAGTATTTGCTGATTGATGCTTATAAGCGTAGAAGCTAAAGTCGCAAAATGTTATAGTAGTTAAATAGGAGTATTTGGAACAATAATTAGTTGAGTGTTTGGGAAGATAATGATTTAGAAGCACTTTACTTACTCTTAATAAACATTCAGTTTTTTCCTATAATAACCTAGAAGTTGAAGCTAAAAGTGGCTGCTAGTTTCTTTTTACGATGTACTACAGATGAATTTAACTGTTCTGTAATTGTTACAGGGAATTCTTGGTGATGACGACTCAATTTATATGTCCCTGGGAGAAATACCAATAAGTATGTCATGCTTTAAATTGATTTAACTGTCTGTACTTTCTTTACTCGCTTCTCAATGTTTTTCTGCTTGACAAGTGGAGTGACTGCTTCTATAGAATTACTTGTTGGCATGCCTATGAAATGAAGTTGATGCTTAAAGTAAATGTAATGTAAGAGAGTTACTTGAGGAGAAAACAGAAAACTCCCTCAAAAAAGCTTGCATAGTTTGTTGAGCGGAAAAAAAAAAAATCTCGAAAAATATTGGTTTATTTTGAACATAGCTACCCACTCTAGTTAGCATACGATGAATAGTCTCCTCTTGATTTCATCTTTCCTACTCCATTGTAACTTGTAACTTAATAGCCTGAGGAAGTTCACTTGGTGTTCTTGTGACTGATTTGCTAGTTGCTACTTAGCCTTTCCAAAATGAAAAAGAAGTAAATCTCTACCTTTGAATATTACAAACTTAAGTATTGTTGTGATGTGATTTAGCACTGCAACATTAAGATATAAGTTACTCAATGTCCATGACCCTGCTTCTATGGTATGTTATTCTTGCCAATAAGCTAGATTATTGTGCTTAGTTATGCTTTTATCTCTAAGATACTTCTACCGGCTCACTCAAGGCGATCATATCCTTAAATGAATCTAAATAGCAAGTCATCCTGATTGCTTCTCTCTCTAAAGTCTGAGCATATTATCTTGATTTGTTGCAGGCCTTCTGGGGCCCTGGGAACAGCCAACACAGGACTACGGGAAACCATTTTGAGCACATTTGACACATGAATATAGAACAGAAGCTGAGCAGCTATAATGCAGAAATTTTAGCAATTTTGCAGCTGCGCAGCTGTTGACATGTGCATCACTTCTTCTTGATGTCCATTCTGGGCGAAGTTTTCCACGCTTCGAGTGTTGCAATTGCAATGATGACCTGTGTTGTAGTGCAAAACGTTGTCATGTCTCTGTTTATGATCTTGTTTGTACTGAACTTCAGTAGATTTGTCATACGTAGGAAGTTGTAATTTCGAGATCAACTCACACCACTAGCGAAATGGGCCGAATGGAGTGTTACATGTCTGCTAGGGCTTGCAGCTTCATGACACAGTTTCAATATGTCGAAGTCTTATGTTAAGAGGGTTGATGTAAAGCTCCGTACAAATAATTTGTAAGCTATCATGTTCGACCAAAAGGCTCTGGTTTGATTAGGCACAGATCGGATTTGCAGCTTAATCTTGCGGTTGTCCTTGAGAGATGGCGACGAGCTTGCCCCCAAATGAATGTCATTGGTTTTGATACTTCATTTGTTCTTCAGCAACATTTCTCAAAGCTGAGCACGTTCATCCCAGCGCAAACTCGTCTCATTCTCTACGGATATCCGGATCAAGTCTCTCACCTTTTGCGATGAGATTCGACTCCCTATCCGAAACGGGGTGTGATCAAACTAAATCCTTTCGAGTCAAACATGGTGTCACAGAAACTATCTTATCATCGCTTAGAAAACACACTATGATGATGAAGAGTTACAATAACTTGGGGGGGCCTGCCCCCTTGAAGCCGGTGGTAGCAATAGTTTCATCTCAATTTATTGGATACAGTTATACTTACGCGGTTATAACGAAAATGACACAGCCCACTGTCATTTACAGCTACCATTTGGATTGCCAATAATTGATATGTAATGTACGTGAGATGAATTCAGCTGTCTTTGCAAGTTGCCACAATCTATTTGTAATGCCTGTAATCTCATCATACCAAGTTGACCCTTTTATTCAATTTATAAATTCTAGCTCCCCACTCCTACCACACGGATACTTTTACAATTTCATTCCGTAATGTCAGACATAAATAACTCCAAAAAAAAAAAAGTCTTGTGTTTCCGTATCTGTATCTCATGATAACACCTCTCTCCTCGAGCTGCATTTTAATTTTGTGAGGATAAACCCCGTAGACGCACATTAGATCTATTTCTAATAATACTAATAACATTTAACTTTTTCTTTAAGAGGCTCCATCAATAGCATAAAATTGAATTAATTAAAAGAAATGTAAATAGTTTATATTATGGAGAAACAACAGTATAGAAGAATGGAGGTTCAGACAAAATAATAATAATAAAAGAATAGAGGTGGTGGGACACGTTTCAGATATCGGTAGGTTGAAACCAAGACACGTTTCGTCCGTGCAGGTACTGGTAAAACGACGTCAACTGGGTCAACAATTTATACACAATTAGAAAATATAAAATTGTTCATAATTCATACTCAAGTTTTAACAGAGTTGATTTAAATAATTAAAAGTATTTTTTCTCTCCAACAATGACTCAAATTCTAATTCTCTAACTATCGAGAGTTGTGTGTTAAAAAAAATATCATTTTAAAATTTGGATTGAAATCACCAAGATTAAATCAAGAATTTATAGTCAGACCTATCTTATGAAAAGGCTAAGTGGTTTTCAAATAAAATTATTTTTTATTTATTCTAATTTAATATATATTTATGAGTAACCCCATATGTCTATTATCATAAATGGGATACAGTAATAAAAAAAACCCAATAAAAATAAAATAAGATCAGATATTTATTACTCTTTTCTAAATAGTTATTTTTCCATGATTCATTTTTTGGTAAATTATGTACGCAATCGATCCAGGTCAAGCAAACAAAATAAGAAAAAGAATATATTAATTTATTATTACTGAGCTTAGTACTTTTGTCGTGGAGGGATTGTTTATTCATGAATTTTCACGATCTTTTAGGGTGCTACGTTGTTATCTGGAATTAGCTACAAATACATTGAATCAGAAGCTTTGTTCCTTAATGCAGTCAATTATTTATGATTTTAATAATAATATAGTATGCCTCCAAAAAGTCAATAAAATCTAACAAGTCTTAATCTGTTATATTACAAGTTAAAAGTATCAGAAATTTCTTTAATATAAATCTTACGCACCTTTAACAAAAATTAGAAAATAAGATGCATATTTCTAAAAAATAAATATTAAACTGCAATGCAGCCGAAAGCCTGCAACATCCAAACATGTTAAAGTTCAAGTTCAACACCATGCACCTCGAAGATTCAAAATGTGTTAATTTAATTAGAGATGAAATGATTCGATACTATATAAATCTAGTAAGAAATTTGTATGGTAAACTCTAAAAACATGATAATTATTAATGTAGAGAGTTTTATACTTAATTAATTGGAACTTTCTGGATCAAAATAAATGAAACATAAAATTAAAAGAAAAATGAAAAATATTTAACCATTTGCAAAATTAATATGAGGAGGTAATATGGGCGCGTAGGGTTGTACAATGAACCAATTTGATGTGAGCAAATGGGAAGAAAATTAGGTACTAAAGAATCTATCTTCGATATTTTGCAAATTGCCCCTTTGTTG
>JBBMKE010352131.1:0-13191 GCA_037834125.1 Lippia alba | reverse complement strand
AAGTGACCTTAGGATTAGCCTTGACCTACTAGACATGTCTCCTCAGTGCTTTAAGATACCTCTTGTTGTCGTCCCCTTGAATTCCTGAAATCATGCATTTTAAAATGGGTGAGGAGTTAGTCAAAGTGACTAAGTGAACGGGTATGATAGTTTATAGATGTACGTATAGATATATGTATATAGATGTAGGATCAAGAAGATCTTTATCTAAAAATAATAGCAATAGGATATACCAAATATGAAATGGTTCATAATAAGTACTAAAGTAAGGATAAGGGTAATGTGGAATATTTGTAGAAATATGAACTGTTTGTAATAATAACTTGAATGCACGCAAGCTAGGCCTCTTCACCCCAACTCCATAGAATATTTGGTAAAACAGTACCGAGTTGATCAAGGCTCTAATACTTTAATAAAATCAATATGATAATAACTCCTTACTCCAGTGCCTTGGGGAGCTACCTCTAGTGGCAATAACATGATGCGAGAAGTAGTGTTCCCTTATAACTTGGCGTGGAATAACTAACCTCCAGTTAAATCACTTCCAAAAGTGTAAGTGGCAGTCCGCAACACCAACAACACCCTCGGCCGATACCTTCCGGGTAATTGCTCGATACAGATACAGCTGGGGCCCATAATAATAATAATCAAGAAATAATATTTTGCTTGCTTGGTCGAGAATTAGTTCTTAGTAATAATAGGACTAGAGTATATAATGTCCAGATAAGATCCTGATTCCAACATAAAAGTATTTTTCCCCTAAAAGGGATGTTGTAATACTATATATTATGTATATAGGATAATAAATCATAAATACTGGGTAGAATTTGAAAATATTTTTATATAGATACATATGTATAGGTATGATTCCAGTTGAAAATATTTTAATCCTCACCTATACCGGTAGTCATAAATAGGTATGTGGATTCCATTGCTTGGTCCTAATTTTGCCTGAAAGTAATAACTACTATAGGATTAGGACTAGTGATCCTATTAATCTGATAACATAAGCACATAATATTCACACATAAAAGAATAATACTTTAGGAAGTTCGGTAAACCCTAAGTTCCCCGGTAAATCCTAACTTAACCGTTTAAGGGAAATTAATTAATTAATTAGGGTTCAAGAGGTCTTTAGCTAATAAAATATTTATTAATCAAATTATGATACTAATTATAAGATTTGAAATGAAATTTAGGGTTTAATTTGGCAATGTAGTTTACATTTTGAAAATAGTTTTTAATTTACCGATTTTGGAAAATTCGGGTAAAAATTCTTCTTTAAAAATTTCAAAACTAATTTTATAATTAATTTATAATTATTTTAGAAATATTCAGCCTTTTAGTTGACCAAAAATTAAAAATTACTATTGAAAACATTTACTATTCAATTTTCTAAGAATTAAATACTTTATAACACAAAATTAATCTCACACACATTATACCACACGTGCACATTAGGGTTGAAGAACACCACTAACATGTTCCTAGACTTATGAATTTTTTCTTATAAGTTCATGATCATCCCAGTTAAATTTCATGTTCATATCACAACATTTAACCTAAATGTAGTACATTTAGTCATCTAATTCATAAAATTAATTCTAAATAAATTATTCTTGGCATGAATTTAATATAATGAGACCATAATAATTTAATTACATGTTGTTAATGTATCATAATAATATTCATGAATTAAATTAAATTAAATGCATATATGTACTCACATTGTTCCTAAAACTAGCATATATTGCATATATATCATAATATAAATTCCTAAAGCCTAATTTAATTAATCCTAGGCATGATACTACTATATTACACTAAGAATATAATATAAAGCATGAAATAATAAAATAAAATTGCACCTTATGTATGTAGAGAGAGATAGAGAGGCCGAAACTTTAGAGTGAGAGAGTGATTTTGGTGTGAGTTTTTGTGTTGCTCTTCAGGGGTATTTATATTTGGGATTTAGGGGCTTACCTTGAAATTTAGGAGGAATTTATGCTGGTGAGTAAGATCTTAGGGTAGATAGATGTATAACTTAGGGTGTTGGGGTGTTATGCTAGGTGTATAGTGAGGTAAGTGCACATGTATTCAAGTATTATGTAATAAATACTCTAAATTAAAGTAAATCTAAAATAGGGTAAAATTAATAAGAAAATTATAGTAAAATCACTAGGTTTGAGTTTGGAATGGAGAAAGTTGAGAAAGAAAGAGGATTGAAAGAGCTTTCCAACGACTATGAACATTAAACGTTTAAACGTTTACATTTTAAGTAGTAGTCGTTCCAAAATTTGGAAAATATGAGAAAATATATAAAACGGAGCTAGGATATGATTCAATTTCTGAAAAAATGTTCATGATTCTTAGAAAAATTTTAGGATCGTTCTGAGTATAATATTGCATATTAAAAGTCGCACGGTTTGAAAGTTAGTTTTTTACGGCAAAAATAGTACTTTTAAGAAAATAGGAAAAATATGGAAAATTTTATAAAATGAGCTAGGGTTTGAACTAAGACTTGAAAAAGGTCTTAAAATTCATTGAAAAATTTGAGGATCGTTATGGCTATAAAGTTGGATAGGAAAAACGTTAAAATTTGAAAACGTACGAATTAGGATAAAACTAAGGTTTTATGGCCGGTTTTGGATACTACGGAAGTTCTAGTGAGAATTAGGGTTCGGGAATGATACCATAATTCATAAAATTTTGTAAGAATTCATATGAACCTAACATTGGATAGGTAAAAATGTCCCGGTAAATTCTTACAATTAGGAATGAATAGTAACTTAGGGACCTAAAGGAAATTTTTGATGAACAAATTTCAAAGGTATTCTTAGGATGATAAGAGCTAGGATATGAATCCAGAAATTTTAAGATCTAACTTTCTAAGGTTTCATGAAGAATGTATGAAGGTTCAAGCTTAGTCAATGAATAGTGATATGATTCTCATAATAAGATTTTGAGAGAAATTGGAGCATAAGGGCACGTAGTTCATATAAAATTCATTGCATGATGAATTGAGGTTATAAGTACGTTCTTCTAATCCCATTTCTTCTAGGCCCCAAAATCCAGGATGTTACAGGTTCGAACCCCTTAAGTATATAAATAAGGGGGTTGGGGCTTTCTCATTCTTTAGACCAACGCTCTTGATGTGTTTGATTTTGAGAAAATAAAATAAAAGAAAAGTTTTTCAAAATATAGGTTCCCTAGCCAAAACACATGCCACAGAACTAGCATTCTCCCTAGCTTGATCGTGTTCTGCGACTGGTGTGGATATATGCTATTAGAGGATCGCTGTCTTTGGAGATCTAATCGAGAGCCGTTCGGGGGACAATTCAGCGTGAAGGCCGTTCTAGTAGGCGGTACTAGCGTCACAAGAAAGCTTCAACAAACGTTAGTTTCTTGAAACTACGATCTCAGTACGCTAATTAAGAGTCCCCGATCCTTCTTGTTGGAAAATTTTTTAAATTTTCGCTGCGTTTACCTTTATTGTTTCCAACAGGCGGTGGCTTGTTGGTTAGGTGGCTAAGGCGTCCACGGGCTCTAATGGCAATTTCGAGCATCCTCGCCCATAGAACATAATTATCGTTATTTAATTTGATATCAATTGTTACTTGGCTATATGAGTTTGATTGTAGTTGTGGTTTATGTTGTTGCAGGAGGATGGCTATTTGTTTAGATAAGGTCGTAGTAGCCTCGGTTAATGCCGGCGATGATTCTCCAGCATCGTTGCCCATTGCCCCGACGTATTTCCAACAGATGATGATGCCGATTTAGTGATCCTCAGGATTATATGGCTCTGATACCATGTTGAAGAACAAAGTAAGTGAAAAAGGTAGTAGATTCCATTGATTTTTGTTGTATGAAAAACTAGTACAGAGAGATCAAAGACAAATAGATTTTGGCCTCCTAATCAATCCCTAATCAAATCCCCTAACATAAGGGATTATAAGATCTTTCCTTAATTACTAAAGTCAACACTTTCGTAATATAATTCACGCGAATCCTCATGAGTCATGCCGAAGCTAATGAACTTGACTCCCATTATCATCTTGCCAATCCACATATTTTCCAACTCTGTTACCAATAGTTGTGGCCATATCTCTCGTCCAACGCTGTAATGGGAAGTCATGGACTCGAACGTAGAATCGATACCAATTCATATTTACGAAGCAACAAATCCTGTCCATCTTCCGATGGGTATAAGACCAGCAAATTCCTATTGAACGTCCATGGTTCCCGCTCCAACATGCGTTTCCCTCGATTTTGTGGTAGAAGAACATCAAGAAAACGTGCACCGTACCGGAGAGCTTGCGAATATCCATTCCTTTTCCAGTCTTAACAAATTCACTGTTACGGTTCGGAATGTGTTGAAATTCAAGGCTTTGATAGAAAGCACACAACCGACAACCAAAAAATGTTAAACTCCATCAACCCTTTGTAATTCAGCATCATTAACCACTATATATTCCTCCACACTCCTCCTGAATAGATAATGTTAGAGTCCCTTAACTCATCTGTCATACATGATACAGATCAAAACACGACGCAAAGAAGCTAGTTCGAACAAGAAGCAAATATAGTAAACAAGAAAACAAAGACTAAATAAAGATGCAAAAAATAAAAACAAATTAAAAAACCAAATAAAGGACTAGAATATAGTTTTTAGGCTTAAAACGATGCTAGCTATTAAGATCAAGAAAGTAGCGAGATCACGAGCCCGAGGCCTCGAACTATGATCACGTGAGAGATGGATTCCAGAGAACTGTGAAAGCTATGACCCGAAATATGTCCACTATGTAGTTGAAATGGGGAAAAAGTGATTCTCATTTTACAGAAAAGTGGTTAATTATCAAACTAATTTAAATGGGAGTGACTTGAATCTTGAACAAATGTGTAGTTTCTTTCAAATTGAATTTGATTTAAAAAAAAAAAGAAGAGGAAATCATCATAATATAAAAATTAAATTATAAAATACAATGAGAGACTATAATTAATATATCATATACAACTAAAAATACAACGAATAGAACATTTAATTATTTGGCAAAAATTGAAGTATCATATTCCAACCATACATATTACGAATAGTTTAAGTTGACTTGGCTTAAGATCAAATACTCCTAAGAACCCAACTCAAGGTAGTGACCTCGGAGCTTGACCTCGCAGATTAGCAACCTCAAGGAGATCATCTCCATCAGCACACAATGCATTTATTAATTAAGTTCAAGTCATACCACAAGTAAAATTTTCCCTAACAATGTTGATATTGACTGTATTTTGTGATTTCTTAAATTGAAGAAAATAGAGAAATTAAATTAATTGAAGATATTCTTTATCTCGAGAAAAATGGAAGAAGGGTGGAAGTTGAGAGAAATATGGAAGAAGTGGTCAAAGAAGAGAAAGTGGAAGGAATTTGATTGCACGTGCCTGAAGAAGTGGACTCTTACAACTGCTAAAAAAATAGTATAAATTGGAAGAGAGAAGGGGACTCCGATATATTACTTTCACAGAAATATCTCTCTCTCAAAAGACTTCTCACTCATTAAATCAACTTTAGTTTTTGTTTATCTGTAAAGATCAATATGAAGATATTAGGAAATATTCATACCCAGAAGTTACAATCTATCCATGTTGTATTGTAGTGCAGAATTATCCAGTTCTACAAGATTGAAACCACGAAGATTTATCCATCTTATTCAATTTCATTTTTATTTTATCGTTATTCTCTTGCCTTTTCTTTATTCTTAATTATTCAAGAATTAGCGTTCAAATAAATTCTATTTTACAGCTTAGTGTAATCTCTTTTCCCAAGAAATAAATTATTTTGGTGATTGTCAAATTTTTGACAAGCATCATTTGGCGCCGTTTGTGGGAAAAGCAATTAAATCGAACGAAAGGCGTAAGATTATTGAAGCTTTCATGGCATCCAACACCAGATCTGATACCCCGGCGTTTTCAGTCGACTCATCGGCTTCGATCGTCACCAACACCGAAAATGCGACCAGCAATGTATCAAGCCAAGCCCCTCGTGAATCCTCCCATGTTAATCAACTCCATTCTGGTCTCGATAGTTGAAATCCCACCACCAGCCCGGGGGAACCAGGACGTACCAGAATCGAGCATTGCAGGTGGCCGGAGGAACCAGCACCGCGAGAACAAGGAAGTCGGGGGTAGAAACCCCTCTTCCATCTAGGTGCAGGGGGTTCCTCGTCTGGAATAACCCCCTTGCCAGAAGGATTATACCCACCTGCAGGAATTGGAAGTCAGGGGGATGACCAGCAGGCCGTTGGAGGGCTAGGAGGACTGCGAACTCTATTACACTTCGCCCAGCAGGGTACCAGGACGGATGGACCTGGAGGAACTGAAAGCAGGACGCCGCGCCATGCTAGTACGCTACACCTCACGGTAGATGAGGTACATCAATGGATCAAGCAAGTTGTCGCAGCAGCTATGGCAAGCCGTGATGAACCGCCAGCCCCGAAGTAGGAAGTGACCATACCCCCACATGCCGCGGAGTTAACCGCTAGGGAGACAACCCCACCTCCAACTGGTGAAGGCCTCCCTCCAGGTGTGAACCCCCCAATGGTTCACGTGGACCTGAAGATTCGCATCCCGCTAATGAAATCAACGTTAACTCGAATGTGAACTGGTAGGGAGCTGGAGAAATTGGAGCACACAGAGCAGGCGGACCTACCGCAGAGCATGTTGCAGCAAAGGGCTGGGAAATAATCTCAAGGCGCAAAGCAGCCGGAAGTAACTTACTTGGAAGGAACATACCAGGACCAGGAAGAAACTGGATGGGAAGAAGGCCACCAAGAAGTAACGCACCCAAGCAGAATTACAATAGGAGGGACCCACCGCTGAGGATAGAAGATCAAAGAAGGCCTCCTCAACCAGAAATGTGACACCCAAACGTGGATGCCACATCCCCGCACTGAAGTCCAAACTCAGTCATGGAATGAGTCCAAGCCTGAATCCAAACTCCAGTAAACGAGAGACAACACACACGCTAGGCTAGGCGGATCTAAACAACAGAGTGCGGAAGCAAACAACATACAACCATAAACAGAGTGCGGAAGCGTAAACATAATCAACCAACAAAGTATAACAACAAGTATCCCAACAAGTGCCATGCAGGGCCGAATATTCATATGCCATACAGGGCCAAGTCATCTAAGCCACACAGGGCCAACGATAAAGTAAATCTGAAGTAAAATAACAGTAATATCCAACAACGGAAGGTAAAGTACAAAGATCCTTAAAGTAATGCAACAAAATAAAATGTAGACTCCTCTAAGACGACAAGTGTAGACACATCGGCCTAGCTCAAAAGGAAAGACCTGCAAATTGAAAGAATAAAATGAGGTGTCATTCAACTGACTGAGTAAGGGGGCTGAAGCACACCCACATATATATATAGAGCAAAACACATAACATAAGGTTGGAATCATGAACAGGGACTAGGGTTTTGCATACCAAAATAGTTGAAAATATCCAAAATAGATATAAGTTTGCAGACAGTTTACAAAACTCCTATCCCATTTCACAATTTCCCAAAAACAACATAACATATGCTCGACGAATACGAGCTTCCATCACCACCTCAAATCATACATAAACAGAAATACATAATCAATACAACCTCAACACCGGTTGATGGAGAGCCTGCCAGCCCAACCATCCATACATACATGCATACATACTCACAAGGGGTAGCGAACCCACAAGTGCCCTCTCTGGCCCTATAAGCTGAAGGCTCAAGAATACCACACCTTCCCAACAACACGGTTCGCGTGAAGGTACCTCAAATGGAATTATGCACAGGTATAATCCTGACGGCCCTCTCCATTCCAGGGACTCCTTACTCGCAGTTCTTCGGATCCACATACATAACATAACATACAGATGCCAATATTTCATGGTCATACCTCGCTACATACCAGATCATATCATACGTATCATAATTTCTAGAACGGCTTACATATACCAACATACATAATTTCATAATCCAAAGGTGCATCATAAAATCATAAACATATCATACCCAACACATACATAGATCATAATACAGTAAACTCGCATGCAGGGAGTAGAAAACGGCATATAAAGGTCATAGGTCCCGCTATACAAATCCTAAACCTCACCTCGAAAAAGTAAAGTCTGGAGTGTGTAGGGCCAAACACTCAAACCGCGGGCTCACCTGGCTCCACAAACTCTGAACAAAGCCAACAGAAACCAACTTAGACTCTATATGAATCACAAGATGCATGCCGTGCAAGTATGAATGAAATGTGAGCTGAATATGAGATAAACAAGTTGATCACATGGCATAATTTCACATAATTTGACAAATCATGCTTCATAACTAAATAAAAAGGTTTAGAAATGCATCAGAATCAATATCAAAGCATATAAATCACGGATCAACTCAAATAAATCAAACACATGCGAAAATAAAGCACGAAACAACACACAGGGGGGCCGGAATGGCCATTCCCACGCATGAGGGCGCGTAGGAACGGTCATTCCCACCAAAACCATCAGCGAGGATGGGAACGGTCATTCTCATCCCTACCTTACCTGGGAACGGTCGTTCCTAGGTGCGGGCTAATATCAGCAAGGCTGGAACGGCCGTTCCGGCCTTCATGCCAAAATGGGAAGGGTCGTTCCCAGCCCAGAATTGGAGTAGTCTTCTTCTTCCAGGGGAAAGCTACGGGAATTCCCAACCATGGCTTCCCAAATCCGATTCCAACCATTCTAAAGCTCAAAAATCAACACCCAAGCACATACATACACACATAAATCATGCTAGACACTCAAACATCAAATCCCCAAAGTTTAAGAAGTATTTTGCCCCAAAAATCACAAACCCAATTCTTATGAAATTCAAGCATTCAACCATGGATTCAAGCAATTCAAAGCTGCATATACGAATTTGCAGCAACTAAGGCACATAGGGAATATCCCAAACAGCAAAGCATGCTAAAAAATTCCTCAATTTCATCATAGTACTAAGTTGGGAGCTTAAATTCCATTTTTACATGATTTCTCCAAACAACCAAAACTCAAGCATAATAATGAATCGAATTGGTAAATTAAACACAAAACTAACCTTGGAATTCAAAGGGAAGAAAAAACGGGAGATACAAGCTCTTAGAAGAAGATGGGTCTCTTGATCCTCTCTTGAAGCTCTTCCTTGTCTCTCCCTTTGTGAAGCTTGAAAGGTTTGAAATGAAATGAAGGGGAAAAAGGGGATCTAGGATATTTATATGGTAGGTAGGTCTCAATTTTAGGTCAAAGTTAAGAATTGAACTAAATGACTCCCGAGTTAAGTGAACCGGATTAATAGAAGGTTCTAGGTTATGAATTAAATTTGCTTGGGCCGAATGTATGAAACAACCCAATCGATGGTGTCGGAATTCGAAACTGAATTCCCGAGCCCGTATCGGTCCGAACAACCCAAAGCCAACCTAATTTAAATTAGACCCACATTACAAATAGGCCCAAGTCCTATTTCACGTTAAAGCTGAATTATTACATTTATTTCCGAAGTTGTCATGCAAGAATTCATATTTTATCTTTCTCATTTTAACTAAATTAATCACATAGTCAATTAAAGTTAATTAAATCACATAGTTACATAAATATAAACTCTCTCATGACACAAACCTGGGTGTGTGAACGAAAGGGGTGTCACAAGAAAGGCTCCTATTGTCAGTACCCACTGCGTAGCACGCTAGAGCAGGAAGGGCTGCTAGGATTCCTTGAGAGAGCAAAAATGTTGAAACTTGCAGGAAAGTTGGGCCGCAGCTGGGAAAGGCCTCTCAAAATTATGAAAATTACAGGATGTAAAAATGCTCAAAAACTGAAAGGGTTTTTTCTGCTGAGCAGGCAGACAACCTGCACATCTGGAAGGAGAGCAGAATGAGGAACATATAATCAGAACTTCCAGATTCCAACCAAAACCTGAAGAGGTTTTTCTGCTAAGCAGGCACGTGACCTGCACACTTGGAAGGGGAGCAGAAGGAAGAACGTATTATCAGAACTTCTAGGCTCCAACATTTTTGTTTGCACTTTAGATAATTGTTTACATAAACTTTCTGATATTTTGATTCATGAGAAGGAATAAGATTATGTTTTATGTTTATGCTTTATTAGAATGACTGACTTCATAAAATCCATAAGAATGCATTATGATTAGTAAAAAGACCAGATCGTGCTATGCTCTAAATGCATATGTATTATGATGAGAAAAGAATTATCTTGAGTTATGCCCTGAATGCATCATATCATTACTGAATAGACACTTGAGACAGACACATGCTAAGCCTCCGTGGCTATACTGCCGAAAATTTGAACATTTTCAATGATTGATTACCCGGGTTAAAGGGGGCACATAAATAGGTCCCTCTTGGGAAGGCGCGTTGATTACACAAATGCCTTGGGAAGAGCTAGAAGAAATGCTCTTGGGAGTGAATCTCCACCTGCTCCTACCAGTTAGGTTGGCCACCTAGTTGGAAAGAAGCAGCTATTACTAGGGCCGGAGAGAATGCCCTCAGCTGATCTACAACCTATGAAAACATTTTATAAAAATCCCTGAAATCCGCTCAAGCAAAAGAAGAAAAGTTATTCGAATGTGTGCTCGATCGAAATGAGCAAAAACTAATCATCAAACGAAAGTTCAAAAGGCAGCTCAAAGAAGCCGAGTTGCGCCAAGAATTGAAAAACATGCATTGTTCATCTGATAACATCATCGGGCCATCAATAAAAAAAAGAGAGGGAAATAAATGTACTAAATACTAGAGAGAATATTCAAATTTCTTGCAGGTTCAGGAAATTCAAAGGAGCGCAAACCTCCCTTACGTTGCTGACTTTGCTGGAAAACTAGCTGCTCCGACAGATGAAATCCTAGCAAAAGGAGTACTACTCGAAAAACACCGGCAGGAGGGACCCAGAATGCCCTGCTTACAGTTGTTCAGCTTTGTTCCTGCAGCTCCCTACTGTCTGCTCCTCTCCCAGCTACTAAACCTAGAAGTCTCACAAGAAGCTCAGCAGGAGGATGTTCCCGTTGCTGATCCCAACCTCCTGCTGTTGTGCTAAACCTGGAAGTCTCACAAGAAGCTCAGCAAGAGGACGTTCCTGCCGCAGACCCCAACCTAGGCACCTATGCTCATTGAAGGATACTGGAAGGAGAATCAACAATCATTTTGCAATGTGAAGCTAAGATTCACCAAAAATCATCATCAAGATGCAAGGCAACCAGCTAAGAATGAGAAATTGAAGCTAATTCCAACATATTTTTATTACAAGAAAAAATACAAGTACTATAACAAAACAATAATCCAACAAATACAACATAAACATGCTCGAGATACAAATGACAATTGCAATATTCATTTTCAACAAGCTGGAAATGCATCACACACCTGCAAATCTCATCAACTCCATCAATTCAGCCACGAGCAACTGCACCAACATCCATTCAAAGAAACAAGAAAAGTAAATTTCAGATTTTCTTCAACCAAGAGGCAACGAGATAGCACACGTACCCAAGATGTAAGAAAATTACAGCCTTCAACCTTAAAAAAGCTGGAGAATGACGGGGCACCAACATATCACTAGGTTGGTGGCGGAGACCTAAATAGGTTACGGAGAATTCATTTCTTCCCTAGATCTAAAAGGGGAAACAACAATATACAAATAAGAACAAGTTCAGCTGCAAAAAGAAAAAGGCATGAATCCTTGCAGTTGTAATCTGCTTGTTGGGATGTAGTGCTAGGGAATTTGGAAAAAAATGGAAATGGCAAAAAGTCCAATCACTTTTGGGTAAAGTAAATATATAAAGTCCTATTATCTTGCCAGGTAAAAACGTATCATGCATCATTCTCAATATCCTTTCATCCAGTCTTCAAAAATATCTTTTATTTCTTGTTGTTTCTTGATCACAATCCGTGAAGATGTATGATGATCTTAAGTAGGAATTATCTGAATAGTTTTTTTTAAATCACTTTGAATAATTTTGATATTTTGAGAAGTTATTGCTTGAGGAATTATCCTAAAAATTCGAGAGATTTACCGAAATAAAATGAAATTTATAGCAATACTTTATGATATGATGGAATTTTGAGAAATGTTGCATAAATTTATTCTCACTGAATGCTCGGGAGGATGAGTTATTTGTGGATGCTTTGAGAAGTATTGATGACAAATTATATGTGATTTAATCGAGTTGGAAATAGTCTGTCATGGAAACTTATGGGAAAGAAACCAGGCCTGGAATTGCAATGCATGGAATATGGAGGTTGATGAAGAAGTATATCAGAGAGATTACGTTTTCTCTAAAAATGTAGCGCCTCCCCTAACACTACAACCCCCGCACCGTAATACTTCATAAGTAAAGGATGGATCCTTCACTTGAGAAATACTACGGCGAACGGACAGGACAGTATTTGAAATAAAGTGCATGCCGCGGAAGTTAGGGAAGTTTAAAGCTTTGCAACCACAAAGAAGCTAGTGCACTCAACAACAAGTGTTATTATTATTACTGGAAGTATTTGACATGAAAGTGGAGTGTAACGTGACAGGAAGTAAAATGTGAGAATAACTTATTTAGGATATAGAACATGATCAGAATATTGACCTTAGAATTAGCTCTGACCTACTGGACATGTCTCCTTAGTGCTTCAAGATGCCTCTAGTTGTCGTCCCCTCGAATCCCTGAAATCATGCATTTCAAAATGGGCGAGGAGTTAGTCAAAGTGACTAAGTGAAGGGGTATGAAAGTTTATAGATATACGTATAGATATAAGTATATAGATATAGGATCAAGATGATCTTGATCTTAAAATAATAGAAATAGGATATAACAAACATGAAACGGTTCATAATAATTATTAAAGTAGGGATATGGGTAATGTGGAATATTTGCAGAAATATGAATCGTTTGTAATAATAAACTTTAATGCCCGCAAGCTAGGCCTCTTCACCCGAACTCCTTAAAATATTTGGTAAAATAGTATCGGGCTGATCAAGGCTCCGATACTTTAATAAAACCAATATGATAATAACTCCGCTAATCCAGGTGTCGCGCCCAGGGAGCTACCCCGCAGTGACGTAAACAATATTCGGGAAGTAGTGTTCCCTTATAACTTGGCGTGGAATAACTAACCTCCAGTTAAACCACTT
>JBBMKE010352025.1:0-13192 GCA_037834125.1 Lippia alba | reverse complement strand
CGTAAGTTAGAATAATTCTAAACCCCCCCCCCCCATTTTTATTGCTACTTTTCGTGAATTGTTTGGAATAGATAGAAATAAATCAACCAGTCTCTGTGGATCGATCCTGTTTGCACTATACTCCGTTGTTTTAGTTGTGAATAGGTTTATATTTATTTTTGACGGATTGACACCTGTCAAAAGACAAAATATCAATTAAAATATAACATCATAATTCACCATTCACGTTACATAACATCAACATTTCAATGTTCGAAAGTACAAAAAAACAATATAAATTAAAATAAACAATGCATAACAACATAAATTATAATACAACAGTATCCGGTGTTGATTCCTTCTTAACCAATCTTGATTATCTTCATCTTTAAGGCTAAAAATTATAAGATTTAGGGTTTACATATTTCAATTTTAAGTTTATTCAAATCGGGCGGTTCATGCTATCCGTAAGCGGTTCGATGGGTCAAGCGGCCCAACTGCGATTTATATCGGTTCTTTCGAAATAAGGCGGTTTTGAGGGCTTTACGGTTTTAGAGGTAGGGGACCGGTTGATGGTCCTAGTGGTTGGACTGTCCAGTCCGGTCCGAACCGATTCTTAAAACATTGACTCACACTGCACTACGCTTTTATTAATTCTATTGGATGTAATTAATAGCTTCACAAATTACAAATAACACAAATCAAGAATATAAAAATTAGGATAAAGAACAAAATGGTCAATTTAAGGACAAAATCTAACTTCAGAAATAGTGAGAATGATTTGCTTGATGAACATATGGGTTCATGAGCATATATAAGTCCTCTTTGAAGATCTTTAATTGGCACAATGGCATCGACAGTTCCAATCGGGAATAGAAGATTTCAGACAATTATTGTGGAGATGGATTCTGAGTCTTTTATGGCCCTCATGCATTACGACTGTCAAGACTGATGACCAAGGGCAATGTTATTTTGGACTACAGACTCTCACATATGTCGAGAAGTGGTAATGCCTGCGTGGACGCTCTAGCGCACAGGGGTCATAAGGTGTGCGGGATGGTTATCTTCGAGACGCTGGATGACAACATTATTCCCTTAGATAGGATGCTTGTTTGCTTTGGAATGTACTTTTCTAATTTCGCAATTTGATATTTATGTATGAGTAGGGCTGCAAACGAGCCGAGCCGAGCCGAGCCGAGTTTGGCCTAAAAAATAAGACTCGGGCTCGAGATCGAAAATAAAAGACTTGGCTTGAGATTGAGAACGAGATTGACGAGCTATGCTTTCCGGAGCTTGAGATCGGCTTGAAGGAAGATCGGGATCGGCTTGACGGCTCGGCGAGCCACGACTTCTCAATTGGTGAAGAAACACAGAAGTATTTCAAAAAGAAAAAATCGAAAAGAAAGCTGCAATCCTTTGGATCTGGAAAATGAACTTCAGATCTGCTTATCCATACCTTAGATCCATATATTTCTTCTTCGAGAATCACCCAGATCTATGTATGGTGGTGATTTTTGGCGGCGGATCGCGGGAGGGCGGTGGTGGTGGTGTTGGCGACTGGAAATGGCGGAGGCGAACGAGCGAGAAAGAGAGGGGCGGCGGGATGCGAAAGGGCGGCTGTGGTGGTGTTGAGGATTGGCGATGCGAAGGCATGATTCGCCGAAACGCCGGGATAGAACGGCAAGAAAGATGGCTGCTGTGTGACTGCTGCCGCCGCCACGGCTTCATGTTGCACAGAATGATGAAGTGAAAAACATAGAACTTCTATGTTTTTCCAATTTAATTAGAAGATGTAATGGGCTTAATTATATGTGTAACTAATGGGCTATAATTTTTTATTTACTGGGTACAGGTGTATGTACAAGTCTGATGAGGAAGAAACATACATGTATACATAATATAAGATAAATTATAAACCTATTATATTATAATGATATACCTTATATATTATATATTGGGTCATGTACATCAATAAATTTCACCAAAAGAATATTTTGGTTCATTATTAAAAATATAGATATTTAAATTTTATATTAGTAAAGAACATATTTTAAAATTTAATCACGCATTATTAAAATATATTTGGTGGCTCAATAAACTAAATATTATTGGAATTCAAACAGAATATATTATTAGTTCATATATTATTAAAAAATATACATATCTTATTATAATATATGATGCATAATAACATACCATCTTACTAAATCATTGTACCATACAAGTTAGTAAACTATACAATTAAGCATTTAAGAAACAAACATATCATTTATATATTTGTATAAAGAACATATGAGATATATTTGGTCCATTATTAAAAAATACATGGACACATAAATAATACGGGTAATATCAGAAAAATCTCCAATTGGACATCATATTTTTACTTAACTCCCCAATTGAGCATCATATTTTTACTTTACTCCCAAAGTATAATTTTCGCATAATGTAGTATAAATATGGTATAATATAGTATATATATCCTACAATGTCGTATAATTTTAGTAATATAGTGTATCCACAAGTGTTATGAATATATTATAACTCTCCAAATATGTAGTATAATTTTCGCATAAAGTAGTATAAATATGGTATAATGTAGTATCTATATCCTATAATGTAGTATAATTTTCTGGGAGTAAAATAAAAATGTGAATAGTAGAGGGGAGTGATTTGAAATTACCCCATAATAATATTGATTTAACCCATAAAGATATATATTATATTTATATTATATTATGTTAACTATTGAATCAAATACATTATTAGCTTATATATTATTAAAGGACACATACATAATACATGATTGATATTATATTGTCAAACTATATACATTGGTGAATCATATATTTTTAAAATTTTAAGATATATATAATATATATGATATATAAATGTACATTTACAAAATATAATATTGGACCATATACAATTAATAAATTTTATATATAATATATGATATGTATTTATTATATTTTTTTTAAAGTTTGAAGCTATAAAAAGA
Source organism: Lippia alba (assembly GCA_037834125.1). Taxonomy (NCBI): domain Eukaryota; kingdom Viridiplantae; phylum Streptophyta; class Magnoliopsida; order Lamiales; family Verbenaceae; genus Lippia; species Lippia alba. The sequence continues at coordinate 10,212 of JBBMKE010352025.1, read as the reverse complement.
TATAATAATATATACCATTACAAACGTTTAATATATATATTATAAAATCTAATATACATATATAAAAAATTATATATATACAGTCAGGCTCGCGGCCAGCTCGCGAGCTGTGAGCCCAGACACAAGAGGCTCAAGATTGACTCGAGATCAGGACCGAGTTCGCACAAACACGATTTCAAGCCGAGCCAGCTCGAGATCGGCTCGCGAAGCTCGCAAGATGGCTCGGCTTGTTTGCACCCCAACTTGGGGGTAATGTGAATGGGTAAAAGTCGCTGAGATTCCCGTATCCTCATGAGATCACTAATCCAAATGAACGATAAATCGTAGGGATAAATTAATTGCAATAGTCAACTTAATACATCAAACTGAAGACAAGTACAGCTACTTGTTAATTATTAATTACCAAGTTGTTCGTTTTAAATATGTTCACCCATGTGATAACATTTGTATGAATTGAACAAGTCTGTATGCTAATAATATTTAATATTGATGGTTGATTTACAACAAATATAATTGTATTTTATACTACATCTTAAGTAATTGTTTTTTTTTTTTCTCAAAAAAGAATATTTATCTCTTTTTACTCTTAGAGATGCAACTCATTTTGCACTTGAAGTGTATGATGTGAATAGAATGAAATGCATATCAACCATCACAACCACAATCATATCTCCCCCCTCATACATCCAATGGAGTTATAAAGGAATTTACATCTTGGGGGAGAAAAAAAAAATACATATATATAGTAAGAGGGAAAATCTAGCGAGAGGGGGGGAGAGAGAGAATGGCGGTTCAAGAAGTTGAAATCATTATGCAAAATCTCAAGCAGTTAGTGACTGAAAACATCAGTTTGATCGGCGCGCGCGTGGACGAACATTTGGAGAAACTGGAGAATGATCTGTCCCTATTGAAAACAGTTTTGAAGGATTCAACCAAGAAGCCTTCGCGTGAGGATCCAGAACTTCGAAAGCTCCTAGGCCAGATGCGGGATGTCCTTTACGATGCCGAGGACGCCGTCGAGGTCTCCATGAATGTGATCAGCCAGAAAATCAATAAAAGGCGGAATGCTTTCAAGAAATACAACCTCAATGAATCTAGAAAACCGGCGGATCATCGTAGCCTCGGCGAAGTTGTTGAGTCCGTCGGCAACATAGTCCAGGATATCTATTGCCGGGTCGATCAATTGAACAAGCTCCCTTTTGAATACCATGAGTTCGAGGTAAACATCTTTAATCATATTTTTACTATTATCTTTTCTTGACCTGCATGTGTATTATTCTGAGCAATGTTTTCGACTTTTCATGGTACTTAAAAAATTTAAAAACAAAAGAGCAACGTCTTAAAAAATTGGAGTTCACGACTGGTGAGAGGTCATAAATAATCAATAATTATTTTATGATATATATATGAGATAAAAATTGTAAAAATATATATTTTTTAATAATATGATATATATTATTAATTATATATTTATATTTTCGTTGATAAGTGTTTACACAAGAAATAGCAGCGAAATTAGTTTTAGAAAGAGGCTAATAGACAAAACTACATATATAGCCAAAATTTGAATCGAGAAACGTGAGCGAGAACCGGCCTGATTCATTAGAATTTGTAGAGTCAGAAAGACTGCTAGCTCGGTTGATATCTAAAAGGACAAAGAAATGTATGCTTGAGGGCAATCTAAGACAAGATGGAGTTTTATTCGAGGTTGACACTTTGATGCTCAAATCAGCACGCTTGTCATCGGTCGAGTATGAGTGCAGTAAATGAAGCTTGCCTAATGGAGTAAATATTAGGGTATTTAACCTTTGGTCATGGTGGAGGTGGTGTCTGTCGTGGACGGCCCTCTAGCTATCAATTGCCTCACTATTAGAGTGCATTTAATGTTTAGTCGGCTATTATCTCTTGAATCCTGAATGGCCACTTGGCCGTTTGAGGACATTGAGAGATCAAGCAGCATCGCCGAACATACTTCATCGAGCAGTAGGTCGAAGTGGGAGTTATTGTCTTTGGGGGGTGAGGTCGCCTCCTCGAGCTATAGGTCTGAGGAGGCTTTGGTCGAGGTAAGGTGAAGGATCCACGTGTCCATTAGAAATTATGCCACATCATAAAGTGAGGTCCTGCCATGTTATATATATATATTAAAATCAGTTTAAGAACACATAAAATTTTTATCAAGATCTCCATCTCATATATAAATAAGGGCTTATAATTTCGAACACCCCCTATTTTTTAGTCTTTAGTGCATTTTGTCCCCTATTATTTGAATTAGTGTGATTGCCCCCTTTACCTTTAAAAAATATCACATTTAAACCTTTTTAATTAACTTTGGTAATCGATTTCTCCTCCGTCACGGCGACCTAAGCTTTAAGACTATCGCTATCGTGTTCGTCTCTACAACGTGAACAAAACTCATAACCTAGTTGGGTCTATTAGCAGCCGAAAGTCGCTACAAATTTTGTCTGTCATGCATCATCTTTGACTGGTGATTTCTGCTCCGTGTTGTCAGATTTTGACCATTGTTGTGTGCATTGCGTCGAAAACTTTAATTTGATATATAATATCATCAACACATTTGAAATCTACTTTCTATAGACCTGCTTTGCTAAAAGAGTTAAGTGTGATAAAACCCACTAAACCTCAAATGAAGACGTTACATTTCTTTAAGGTGAAATCAAAAGAAAAATAATATAATATAATTTTTTTTTCAAAAAAATATAACTTAATACTTTGGCGAAATCAATTTTAATGGTGCCCTAGCTCAATATTTCTAAATTCCAATCAAGAAACACGTCCGACACCTCCAAACGTATAACTTTCAACTCCTCACGTAACACGTTCTTCATATCTCCGCTTCTCCCGCCATTTCTAATTTATTTATGAGAGCCATTGAATGAAACTAAGATTTAGAGAAGAACTTATGAAATCTCAAATTTTAAGTTATAAATTTTCAAATGTGATAAAATCTCTACATGAAAATTTTTAGGAGAACAGAAATTTTGCTTTTTGCAGATAATAATTGATGTAGAGTGAGGGAAAAAATATTGGTTAAATCGAAGAAAACCGGATATAATGGATCAGATTAATGTACCTCAATTTCTTTTAGTTGGATGACTTCATTAGTGTAGCAAAAACAATATAATCTAATTAATAATTGTCTAACATAACTAAATTGTTGAACGGTTTCTTCAAGTTAAAAACCTACTAGTGCAAGCGTACACTAACACGTATAGCACAATAGGATCGTACCCACAACGAATCACTACTTAATATCTTCTCTAATCTAAAGACCGACAAATTCAAGGATTGTTACTAAATTACTTAATTATAACTAACTTAAACTATAAAGTAAAACTAGCAAACAACTAAGATTGCGAAGTACTTCAGTAAAAGGAAACAGATGTAGGAAATAACAATTAACACAATCCAGGGTTCAAAGCAATGCTCTTGTGACAAATCTGATTCTACAACCTAATCACGAATGTATGAATTATCCTCTCTCAAGGTATAACCGTGTATTAAATTAACCTTCAAGTTGTTCTCACAATCATGAATAATTAATCTAACCAATTTGATCAAGATTAGTATAATTCTATTCTAGCGGCTAGGCATGGAATACAATTATTAGTTGTATGAATTCAATATTAAATCTCTTTATCTCTCGTAATTGACTAGTATGAAAATCCTCACAACTATTCTAATTCTCTCGAATCTAGAATAATTAGATACTATGTTACGATTGGTGACTTAGCTACTCATAATCTGCTCAATTCAAACCAATTTTCATGCTAACAATCAACAAGTCATTCAAGCATATTATCGAACACCCTTCATGCACTAATCATTATTCCTTAGCCTTGGGGACTTAGCTACTCATAATCTGCTCAAAAATCATAAAACTAAAATAAATTGCATTCAATAAACTCAAATTCAGCATGTAAACAAAACTCAAAATCCAAACTCATCAACATTCAGCCAAAATCAATTAAAACTACTAACTACGAAAACTGTAATTCTACGAATTAAAGGAATTAATTTGAATCATAAAGCGATAAATAAAACCGAAATTGAACTATATTATCAGAAAATAATTGATCCTCTCGTCTTCTCTAATTCCTCCGGACAATGTGCAAACTCCGGTTTTGACTTCTCTTGGCTAGGGTTCTTGTCTCTGCCAAAAGCTCCCAAAAATCTCAGCAAAAGATCCTTAAATAGCTGCGTTTAATTTTTGCTTGCCGCACGAGACACGGCCGTGTCCAATCCCCATGAAACGCACTACACGGCCATGTATGGAAGAAACATTATTCCGCTTTTATTAGTATGACACGGCCGTGTCATACTTTCTTCTCTCCAGAGACACGCCCGTGTCTCTCTTCATCCGCGCACTTCCGGACTTTCTGTACTAGGACATGCCCGTGTCCTAGTTCCTCTTGCCAGGAGACACGCCTGTGTCTCAATTTCTTCTTCCAAGGGACCCGATGGTGTCCCCTTAAACACGACATTTTTGCATCTTTTTCTTCTTTTCTCTGTTTTTCGTCTCCAAGGCAAAATATACTTAAAACGGAGCATTAACTCAATAAAAACTCATAAAACGGCATATAATATCTCAATTAAAGCACTAAAGTATGCAATTTGCGCTCAACAATAGTCGGATACAATTTTTCCTAATAGGTTAATGTTTTTCAGATTTTATCATTTAATCTCATTAGATCACATAAATGTTTACTATCAACATGTCCGCATGGTACTTACTTGACTACTTGATTTGGAAAATGATAATATTTAACTGGGAACTACAGTGGGTCCCCGCTAAGCAAACAGGAGAATCCGTATATTTACCATACTTGAGGAGACTATTCGTAATAATCATTTTTTTTTTATTTTGGTTGTTGTTTCTCTAGTATGAAAGTATTTATTCTTTTGAGCGAGAGTAATTTTACTTTATTCTTCCTCCAAGTTATTAGATTTACGATGGTTATTATTGGTCGGATATGATTTAAGTGCGAATATTCAACGAGTACAATATCAGGTGTCGCTCCCGACGTTGTGGATCGAATCAAATGTTCGTCTCTCTCCAGGAATCAAATCAAATAGAGAAACGCCTAATTATGAGAAACCAAAAGGCGCGGTTTAGTGAAAAGTAATTTATATGGAACAGTTTTGAAAACAAGAACGTTGTGCTCTAAACCAAGATTAATATGAAGGAGAACATTTCCTCCCTTGGCAAAATTTCCTTGGAAAGCTCTTAATTTGATCTAGGAGCTTCAGTCCAGCGGGCGAATTGACTAAATTTTGATTTGATAATAGATGATATCAAGGTGATACTTTCATACATTCCAAAAATAAATTTAAAATGACACATTACGTGACACTCATTACTTTAATGGGGACTCTGAACTCCGTAATATAGTTTCTCTTTGCATCACAGAATATTTAAGTTGCGTGTATTATTCTTTCTCCCCACCATAAAAAAGTAAAAAAAAAAAAAAGAAAGAAAGAAATCCTCATATAATTTACCCAAAAATCTATGAGAAGTTGGTGTTAGTCTCATTTGATTTTTACAATATCGTAGTAGACACATGAACTAAAAGTTTAAGAGTTATGAGTTGATTAGTTTAAACATGGTCCATATATTATTTAGGAATATATATATAAAGCTATTGCCATTTGAACTATAGATGTTTTTTTTACTTTCATATCCAAACTAAATTTCTTTGCAAATCACTATTTCTCTGTGTTTGTTGTATAACGTTATCCATAATTTGCATTTTTTATAAAAGATCATTTCTGGCTAATTTTTAGTATTTTTGGTGGTTTGAACGTTAAACACGTAATGCGCACATAATTTTAATAAACGCAACATTTTTTAATGAGTCATAAAATGATAAATTTGCTTCTAAAGTTATGTACGCATAACGTGTTTAGATAACTAAAACCACCAACAATTAAATTTTTTTTTTTTTGGTCGCCAAGAAACAGCTGCAAGAGTAGACCAAAAAACAGCAAAAACTAAACCACAACCCCAACAGGGGGAACATCCCAAAACTGAGCTTATTCTCAACAGAATGCCCCAAGCGGGCCAAGGAATCAGCCACAACATTTCTCTCCCTCGGAACGTGTCTGAAAATGCTTTCCCAAGGCTTATGCATCAAAATGCGGCAATCCATGATGACGTCTTTAAGAGGATGCTCCAAGATATCCTCCGTCGTAATTCAATCAACCACCGTTTGAGCATCAGTTTCAACCTCAATTCGTAGAAATCGTCGCTCCCACGCTAGTTCAAGACCGACAATTAATTAGAGATGTGGTTTTGTAAAAAAACGCCAAATAAGAACAGCAATATGTAATGAAATTTAGTTTGACTGTGAAAGAGTAAAAACCCCAGTAGTTGGATGACAATTTTTTTACCCTATTATTTATGGAGTAAATATGGACCATATAATTTTCCTTTCGGACAAATGGTTGGCTTAGGGGTAGGGGCCATGTTCGTGAAATTCATTTTGTGAACTTAGACGGATATTTCGGTTGGAAAGATTAATGAGAATTGAAAGGTCGAAAAAAATCGGGGGATAGCGGTTAAGGATCAAATAGATGTGGGGCTACAATGCATTAGATAAGAATATGAGATCACATGCCAGAAATATTTCATATTGCCGACATTATTGGTTGATTCAGCAAATGAAGCAAACTGAAATGGAATTACAATTATTTGATCCAATCATCCAAAAGAAAAAGAAGGAAACACCAATTTTTATGATTTGGTCCCCCCCCCCTTTTTTCCCTTAAGAGGATCCATGGTTCCCCAACTACCTCGATAAGACTCGAACTCGTGACCTATCGGTTCATAGGTGCAAATGCTTACCACTAAGCTACTTGCTCGTCTTAATTAAGCACTGGCTCTCCTCTCTCTCTCCCAACGGGGATCGACAAATTAAAAACAAAATAGATTTCTCGAGTTGAATAAACATAAATGAAATATTAATAGAGATTGACTTAAGTGGTTAATGAATTAATTCTTTAAAACAAAGTTTAAATGAAATATTAATAGAGATTGACTTAAGTGGTTAATGAATTCATTCTTTAAAATAAAGTTTTGATTTCAAATCCAGTTTGAATGTGCGTATATTAAAAAAAAAGAATAAACATAAATGAAATTATGCTAATTAAAATCTCATGAGAGGAATTGAAATTAAAATAAACGGACTACTTAAGTGGTTAATCAATTCATTTTTTAAAATAAAGTTTTGATTTTGAATCCAGTTTGAATGTACGTATATTAAAAAAAAGAATAAACATAAATGAAATCATGCTAATTAAAATCTCGTAAGAGGAATTGAAAATTAAACGAGAATTTGTAGCTCTTTTACAAGCAACTTAAAATCTCATAAGAGGACTTGAAAATTAAAATAAACGGACTAAATTTAGTATTTTAGGCATTTTTTGGGTGGAATTTAGTATTTCACGTCCACGGTTAGTAATAACTAGTAGCCCGGCACACTCATTGTGTGTGCAAATAAACTATTATTTATATATATTAATTAATTTATATATTAATATATATTTATAATTTAATTTAATATAATTATTAAATTATGATAAATAAATAAATAGTATAAGAAATTATTGCTATATATAATCATATAAAAAATTTGTATTCAATTTGACGTAAGGATAACATTCATTGCTAATGATTATTATCTGAGTATTACTAGATGAAATGTTCTTCTACTAACATTACAAATAATAGCTACTGGAATCAGTATGAGGTCTGCTTTGAATTTCTTATTTTAGATTTTTATCTTCTTTTTCATTTTATTTATATATATGTGCGTCAGTATAAAAATAGATGATCTAAATTTAAAAAAAGAGTAATATGAAAAACTCATAAAGTATCACTTTTCTAATTTAGACCGCATATTTCTACCCTAAAAGCATAGAAATTTTACATATTAAACCTCGATTTGAATTTTCTGCTCCATTATTGTGTTTCATCTCGTACTTTATATAATTGATATACGACACGGATCAAAACTCATAAATTTGACTAATGGAGAAACATAAAGCTAAATGAAAGAAAACATCTGGTATATCCAAAAACAATTAAAAAAAAATACATTAACAAGTCCTGCTCTTTATCAAAAAAAAACTCTATGCGAACAAAAATAGAAAAGACTCTATAATATTGAAATTTATGGTGTAAAAACAATCTGCGTTCACAGCATTTACTTTTTTTTTTAAGTTTTTTTTTTAATCTTCCGTATGGAAGTTTTGTCTTTTTCTTATGTAAGTTTAGTTAGTTTCTTTAAATTCAGTTTTTTTATTATTATTATTTTTTTTTTATTTTTTTTTCTGTGTCTTATTTATGGAAGTTAAATCTATTCAATGTGAGACTAATTGTATAGTTCATCCGCTCTAAAAAATTATAGTTTCGATTTGCGTTCCTTCATTATAGTTTCAACTTGGTTATTCCGACTTTTGTCGCGTGGTTGTACCACCTTGATTTGATTAGATGATATTGTTTTTGCTTATTTATTTATTTTTTCAAAAGAGAAATTAATAACAACATATTAAAAATTGAGAAGACTGAGAAATTTTAGAAATTTAGACAGATTGAAAATTCAAAATGACAATTCAGAAGAATTTAAGAACTCAAAATTTTAGACGGATTAAAAATTTACAGAAAACATATACAGATTGAAAATATCTATTGAAACTTGAAGAATTGTTTAGCAGAACGCCATTATTTCCTAAGCAAATTTAAGGTTAGTTTTCATTTTAAAAATTGTTTACTTGAAAAATCATAATCTATCTCAATTAAATTATTATTTTTCAGTGAGTCTTAAAAGTCTAATTGAAATATTGTAAAAACACTTAATAGTAGTTTCTTTCTATTATTTTCGTTTTTTTATCTTTCAATTTGATATCAAGTCTTCGCAAAAACATTGCTCCGAGCTCAAAGTGTTTTGATCTAAATAAAATTTTTAGGTTGGAAATTTAGAGGTTCCTGCGAGAAGAAGATTGTTTGACCACAAGAGTTTTGATCTAGATGAGATTAATTTTTAGGTTGAGAATTTGGAGATCTTTATTAAATAAAAATGAAAATTGGGAATTTGGGAATCTTTGTTCCTAAACGAATTAGATCGCTGGAGGCGCAGGTCCCCGCCTCAGATTTTTATTTACGTTTTTTCTCTTCAAATTTGTTTTATTTTTTTGACAGTGTCAAATTTGTTTTATATACATTAATATGTTTTTCGCAGAAATAGTACAAAATTATTAATTGATGAAATTGCTTGCCATTCCCGTGAAGTGATAAACTAAAAAGCAGAGTAGGATAATTTAGTAATTTGACGTTATATTAATTTAATAAAAGATTTTTATATTTGAGTCTTTAAAATACAATTATAATTAGTAGGAAAATTTTACACCTAAATAATATCACCTTATTAGAACTTGAATAAATGAGTTATAAAACACAAAAAATAAGTGGTCATAATTAATAACTCAAATTAATTCTCCAATTTAATTTTTTTTAGAATACTCTCCGATTTAAATTATAGTTTGATTTCATTTCTCAGTCACCTAAATTGACTAATATACCCTTATTTCTTTTTTCTTTTAATATTTTAATTTTAAATTTGAATATCTTAACTTTTACGAATAATACTCATTTTGCTTTTCTTTTTTTTTTCCCCTTGTTGTACTTCAATTTTAAACCATAGTATTTTAACTAAAAAAAGACTTGAGTATTTTAACTTTTACAAATAATACTCTACTTTTAAATCTTGATACTCTATTTTATAATTTCAATACTCTATTTTATAATTTGGATAATTTATAGTTTCTAATTATATTTGAACTCTTAAGATTATATAAAATTACATCTGAATTTCCTTTAGTTAATATATTACATTTACATCTCTTGTCAAATTAACTAATTATATTTGGACCTTCGGTAGTGTGAAATTTATTAATATGAACCCTTCATAAAGGTGTAATTAATTATTGATAAATATGATAAAAGGTGGAACTATAACAAAATTGAGCGACAAGACTCTTACCGTAATTTCATATTCATGTGGGGTTCAAATGTAAATAACTCATTTTTATTTAACACGTTTGATTTCCGTTCCTCGTGTGCCAAATTCTGGCTTATAAATACTCCATTAATGAAACTTGAAAGTTTGAACTTACACCAACCCTGAAACACAAAAC
>JBBMKE010351696.1:0-13199 GCA_037834125.1 Lippia alba | reverse complement strand
TTGTTTGTTGCAGTCTGGGGTTCTTGCAACCATGCATTCCATCTGCACTGCATCTTGAAGTGGGTGAATGCACAAACCTCTCAGGCTCATTGCCCCATGTGCCGTAGGGAGTGGCAGTTTAAAGGATCAGAGGGATGAATCTTGCCTAGCCTCGTCGTGAGAAGGTGACCAAAGAACTTGTTTGTATTAAAATCTTTTTCTGGGAGATGAAACCCTTGATTACTGCAATATAGTTATATCTACCAGGGGCAAATGGATGGATTGGATTGAATTTGGATTGGATTAAATGAATTGGATTCAAAATGGATTGAAATATTAGTGGGTTCATAATGGATTGGATGATAATGGATTTTTCGAATCATTCATGGGTTAACACTGATTTTAATGGATTAATGCCATGGAATTTTTAATGAATTAATACTTGATCCTAATGATTAGTGTAATTATTGCTTCTGTTTTGTTTTGCTGTTGTTTTACAAGACAATGGGCACACACTCCTGAAAAAGAGCTGTGTTGCCGACAAATGCTGGTGTAATAGAATGATCATCAAATACTTTCAAAAGGCGAATGATTATCCAAATGACGTTTAGATGATAAGTTTCTTTTCAAGTTGAATTAAAGTTTGTCGATCGATGTATTGGGGTCGGGGGGTCACGTTCATGGACTCAAAACGCTATTGATTTGTCCAACATATGAATAAACTAATTGGTTACTTTAAAAAAGTAGACTATCATCCGAGGGAAATCTTTATAAAGAAGCTAGTTATTATTAAAAATATTAGGAGGAAACGTAGAAGATTTGAAGTTTGACTAACTATATATGCTGTTTATATGGACCAGCAACAGATGGCATTAAATCTCATCTTGATGCTCGGGTAACAACAGATGGCATTAAATTCCATCTTGATACTCGGGTTACGTTTTACGTTTCTTTCCAATACTATAATTTATTAGTAGTTTGCGAAATCCATGTACTTATTAATAATTTGACAGTTATCATATTTGGAAACCAAATGCATCATTAAACTGACCAAAAATAAATTTTCATCATTCCATGCTAACATGCCTTTTGTGCCTGTGATAACTTGGGGTGCCATGAAGAGAAGTGATACGAAAATATTAATTTCAACAAACTCAATCAATTAATTAAGAGTATATTATGTTTTACCATTTAATTTGTTATTTTTTTTAATGTTTCATCAGCCACACGATAATACTCACCGTCCTCACTCCTCCTAATTTAGTTGAACTGAACTCAAACTAAATTATCCTAAATTTTATGAGATAGATGATTTTTTATTTTTTTAAAGAAGGCGTAATTAATGATGGGCTCGCAGATGTAAGCTAGAATTTTTCCATTACTCATTATTCATCAGCTTTTGATAGATTGTCAACAATTGTGATTCTTCAATAACTTGAAATATGGGCCCCCCCTTTTATTGGTTTAAACATGGAATAAAGATACAAATTTCATAAAATATGAATGCATAATCAAACTTCAACAGAGCAATAGCAAATGTGCTAAATGCTAATCGAATCAAGAACGTCATAGATACACCATTACAGTACTCACAACGCAATACACAGTGCCAAACCAAGAGACAAAAGATAGATCACTTAACGACACTTTACAATATAATAAAACATAAAATCAAATCCTGCGGACATTGGAAGGGATAAAGAGGACGGGAAAGGGACTAGCAGCCTAACACCACATACAAATCATTCAATTGTCCACTAAATAAAGTAAAGACTTCATGGACCGTCATATGTCTCCCACCTGTCAAAGAATCGGATTTTAACTCAAAAACTTAAACAATCATCATCAACAGTTCCACAAATATCTAGATATTTGCCTATGGAATTAATCCACATACAGTAACTCATAAAATCTTCAAATCGAATCATTAACCTGTCTAAATTAAAGTCCCCTTACGAAAATCTCGACATAAACTTAAGTGCTGAAGTTAATAAACTGAAAAAGATTACGAAAAGAAAAAATAGTACCAGTCGAAGAGAACAACTACTTGGTGATGACATAGACAGCATAGATGATTCCGGGTATATAACCCAAGATGGTCAGCAGCAGACAAATCCAGAATTCAGCCTGTTAAACAAGTTTAACAACACTCAAAATCATTAATAAAACGAAACAAATCCAACCCACCAACAGGAAACATAGAGAGACAGTAACAGTAACAGTATAAAATTAGGATGAAACCTTGCAGCCAAACTTGAGGAAGACACCCAGAGGTGGCAGAAGAATTGCCACAATAATATCAACAAAAGTTGCTGTTCCCATTTTTTAATTTCAGACAAACTAACAGTCGCAATTTGCAGAAGATGATGTGATTAAAGGCTTTAAGCTGCTTCTTATGGAGAATTAGAAATATGAGGGAGGAGTTAGAAGATGTTTTATAGGAAGGGAGAAGTAATTAGTGCGGATTCCACGTAGTGAGTGCTGATTGGGTGGCGCCTAATTGTGCCAGAACATTACTTAATCCGTTTGGATTACCTTAATTATGTGGTCTAATCTTATCTTAATTCCTATTAGATACTGTGATTGTGACACCTCACCGTGTGGGGTCACGGCCTGCTATATCGACTGTCGAGGCTGCAGCATGCAGGCTGAACATGGATAAAGGAATAGTTAAGGTTTCTTCACATGCATCTTCAACAGTTCTATGCTACGTCAATTTCGTCGAAATCTTGGATTTCGAAATTTTTTGTTTTGATTAGGGGGTACAGGCTATGATATAGGCATGTAGCCATAATTAGAATTTTGTTGTTCTGAATCATTTGAGTATAAAATCGAAATTGGAAAAGGGAAAAGAAAAAAAAAATTAGCTGAGAAGGATTTTGAAGAATAGGAAGAGAAAAGAATTTAGCTCAAAGATCTTGAAAAACTCCACTTGATATATTGGAATAATTGGATTTTGAAGGAGTATATTTTGAATAAAAGAAAATTGATTCTACAAAGGATGGGACTTCATGTATTGGAAAAAAATTTAAAGAACTCTTTCTTAATGAGCTGATTTTAAATGAGGTGACATAGAGGTGTAGTCCAGGGATGATCACGAAGAAAAAATAAAGCATGGAGTAGAGTAACAATCGAATCAGAAAAGTAGCATAAGAGTTCCAAAGAAGACCGTAGGTGGATCATAAAAAAAATAGAGAATCACGAAAAAATAAAGTTTAAAAGAAATAGAGTACAATAGAACAAATAATGGATCATGAAGATCAAAAATGTAATAGAGAAGAACTATCATTGAATCAGATATAATGAATCACGTTTAAGATAGAATAGGTGATAGAGGGTCGGACAACCGTTGTTAGGATTTAGGAAATACAAAAATTGTGAGGAAATATTAGCAACAACAATTGTAAGGAAATATAACAAATGAGAGAAAATATTAGCCACTTAAAAAAATATTTATGACCTTGAACAGGAAGGGTAGAAAATAGTTCTAAATATTCACATGAATCATATCAAATATAATCAGAAAAAGAGAAGTTGAGGGATTTTAAGAGAGGAACCCCAAAAAAATTCAAAAAACAGAGAAGGAAAATTATTTAGAAAGGTTTTGATAGAATAACTTTAAAAAATTATTGAAAAAGATAAGCGGAGACTATTGGTTTTCATATGAATTGAGAAACTGAATTTTTTTCTTATGAATTGAGAAAGTGAATTTTATATGAATTAAGAAAGTTAATTTTTGCCGGAAGGACTTAAGAAATCATTCGCAAAGATGACCTATGAATTGAGAGTTTGTTTAGATCGAAAAAGTACGGACTCCGCTAATCAACAACTACCATAAAGTTGGCATTTAGAAGAATTCCATGAAATTTACTTTTGGGAGGAGTCACCACTCATCATGGAATTCAGAGATAATTAAACACTCAGACAAAAAGAGAGAATTAAATACGGAATTTAAAATAGATAATTTAGAGGAATGAATTGAATACGGATAAAAGATGGAGAATTGAGTATCTAACAAAATAGGGAATTAAGTACGACAAATTAAAAGAGAGAGAATTAAGTATCGAAACAGAGAGGCCAGAGGAGACAGAGAATTGAGTATGGATAAAAGAGATACCGACAAGAGAAATAGAATTGAGTATCGAGATCCCAAACAGACAGATATCCGACAAGAGACATAGAATTAGGAGACAGATAATTGAGTATGGATAAAAGAGATACCGACAAGAGACATAGAGCCTTTCTCGGTTGAGGCTTTGGAGGAGGAGAAAGCACTGCATTTGAAGATTAACCAATATCTTCTGGAGGAGGAGATTAAGTGGAAACAAAGAGCTAAAGTTCAGTGGTTGAGGGAGGGTGATCGTAACACAAAGTTTTTCCACCTTAAAGCTAAGCAACGTGAAAGAACTAATCATATTGAAAAGCTTGTGGATGATGGAGGTGTTGCTCATACGTCGGAGGATGGGATTAAGCAGGTGATTGAATCATACTTTGGGAACATTTTTCGGTCAAGTTGCTGCTCAGATGAGGAGATGGAGTCGGTACTAAGGGTTGTGCCGAGGAGGTTATGTGATGAAACGGGACGCAGATTACTCATTCCGGTCACGCACCCTGAGGTAACAAAAGCTATCAAATCTATGTACCCTTTGAAATCCCCCGGCCCTGACGGGCTTCCCCCTCTGTTTTTTCAGCGTTATTGGAATGTGGTGGGGCGTAGTGTGGTGAGATGTGTGATGGATTTTATTAATAATGGTAATTTTGATAGGAGGTTGAATTACACTCATATTGTGCACAGTCCTAAGTGCAAATCCCCTAATAGTATGACCCAATTTCGACCGATAAGTCTGTGCAATGTTATTTATAAGATTGCTTCCAAAGTGTTGTCTAATCGTATTAAACCTATTCTTGACAAACTAATCTCTCCGAGTCAGTCCGCTTTCATTCCGAATCGCCTTATAGGTGATAATATCCTTATTGTTTTCGAAATTAACCACTTTATTAAACGCAAGAGTACAGGAAAGAATGGTTTTTTCAATCTGCGGCTCGATATGAGCAAGGCATACGATAGGGTGGAATGGAGGTTCCTCGACCGAGTTATGGACATGTTAGGTTTTTCCAGAGCTTTCATTGATTGCATTATGACTTTGTGTCGACTGTTTCATTTTCTTTTCTGCTTGATGGGTTGGAATTTGGTGTTTTGGTCCCTGAGAGGGGGCTCTGTCAAGGAGATCCTCTCTCCCCTTATCTCTTTCTTCTGTGTGCAGAAGTTTTCTCTCTTTTGATTCAGGACCAGGAAGTACAAGGAAATTTAACGGGCGTTTCTATTTGTAGGGGTGCACCGAGTGCTTCCCATATTTTGTTTGCTGATGATACTATGGTGTGTGGCACGGCGTCTTTGGAGTCTATGAAATGTATAAAGGAGACGCTTGAAACTTATGGCAGGGTTTCGGGACAGGAGGTGAACGCTTCGAAGTCATCGATCATGTTTAGTCCGAATGTTCTGGAGGCGGGTTTGATGGCCCTGGAGTTAGGGGTTCATAAAGTTGCTCATTTGGATAAGTATCTCGGGCTCCCTTATTCGATTAGGAAATCCATGAAAGAGGCCTTCTCTGGTTTGGTGGAGAAGATCAAGAAACGGGCTCAAGGGTTCTCAGAAAAGTTCTTATCTAAGGTGGGGAAGAGTGTGTTGATCAAGGCCGTGTTATAATCCATCCCGCCTTTTACTCTTAACTACTTTCTTCTCCCGAATAATTTACTCCATGAGATAGAATCGGCGATCTCCCAGTTCTGGTGGAATGATAACAATAAGAAGCGGATTCGGTGGGTGTCTTGGGGAAGTCTGAGTAAAAGTAAGTTTGTGGGTGGGTTAGGTTTCCGGATGATGAAGCTGTTTAACCTGGCTATGCTAGCGAAACAATTATGGCAGATGGTTGAATTCCCAGACACGCTGTTGTCCCGCATTATGAAAGCGAGATACTTTCCCACGTCTCATCCTTGGGATGCTTCTCTTGGTCGATCACCGTCTTATGCTTGGCGGAGTCTTGCAGAGGCGCGTTACCTAATAACGGCTGGCACCCGTTGGAGAGTGGGAGATGGTGCATCCATTCATGTTTGGCGGGATCGTTGGCTGCCTAAACCCCCAAAATTTAGGCATGTTTTTTGAGAAGGGGCGTTTCTTAGCCCCGTTTGGGTTGAAAATCTGTTAAAAGTTGGTGTGATGGAGTGGGACGAGGTGCTTGTTCGTAATTGTTTTCATGAGACCGACACAAAGCTTATTCTGCAAGTTCCTCTTGGTGCTTCTCGTCGTCCAGACACGTTGGTGTGGCATTTTAATAGGAGCTGTGTGTTCTCTGTGAAAAGTGCTTACAAGCTTGCTGTTGACTTGGCGGAACAGTGGTCGTAGGTGGGAAATGGTATGGGGGATAGAGGATTGTGGCGGCAGGTTTGAAAGGTGCCGGTCCCACCCAAGGTTCAATTTTTCCTTTTGGCGGTGTTACCGGAATATCATCCCGACTGCTGTTAATCTCCAGCACCGGAAGTGTATTGAAATTGATTCTTGCCCGGTGTGTAGTGGTGAGGGTGAGGATTTGGCTCATGCGTTAGTTTTGTGCCCTCTTGCTCGGCAAGTCTGGGCATTGTCGGGTATCTCTTGGCAGGTGGTACATAGGCTTGCGGACAATTTCAACGTCGGGCTCTGGTGCGTGCTGGAATCGCTCTCGGCAGGAGATGGCAAGAAGTTGGCTCTGTTGCTTTGGTGCATCTGGAATAACCGAAACACTATGCGGGTGGAAGGTAGAACTAAACTTGCCCATGAGATAGTTGGTGCTGCTGCCCATTTTTTGGATCCGACTGTTATTGTGGAAGATGAGGCGGATTCCATGACCAATCTAGTGGTGGTTACGGCTTGGAAAAAGCCTCAAGATGGTTGGGTTAAGCTGAATTTTGATGGGGCGATTTTTACGGGGGATAAGGCGGTTGGTATTGGTGTGGTGGCTCGGGATTGCCAAGGGCATTACTTGGGGTGGAAAACGGTAGAAAGTCTCATAAGGTTGATTCGTTGGTTACGGAGGCGTTGGCGGCACTCTCGGCAGCTCGGTTAGGGCGTGATTTCGGGTGGAAAAATGTGATTATTGAAGGTAATTGTCTGAATTTGATTGAGCTTCTGAAAAGCAGCGAGGATGACCTGTCGGATATTGGTAACATCGTCGCTGATATCAAGACCATTTGTTCCTCTTCCTACGAGGAGATTCGGTTCTCTTTTATTCGTCGTGGTACTAATGAAATAGCCCACAAGTTAGCTAGAAATGCAGCTTCGGCTTGCGTTGGTTCGTCTGATTTTCCTAGTTTTTTTGCTGATTTAATTTCCGTTGAGTCGTTGTAGTTGCCGGTGAGGCGTCTCGTCTTCAAAAAAAAAAAAGAATTGAGTTCCGAGATCCCAAACAGACAAATTAAAAGAAAGAGAATTAAGTATCGAAACAGACAAATTAAAAGAGAGAGAATTAAGTATCGAAACAGAGAAGTCAGAGGAGACAGAGAATTGAGTATGGATAAAAGAGATACCGACAAGAGACATAGAATTGAGTACCGAGATTCCAAACAGACAGATATCCGACAAGAGACATAGAATTAGGAAAAAGATAATTGACCATGGATAAAACTTAAAAGAGATACCGACAAGAGACATAGAATTGAGTACCGACAAGAAATATAGAATTGAGTACCGGAATCCCAAACAGACAGATATCCGACAAGAGACATAGAATTGAATACCTAGATCCCAAACAGAGTACGGATAAAAGAATTGAGTACCAAACTTAAAACAGAAAATTCAGATGAGATAATTATGTACGGAGTACAAAAGAGAGAGAATTAAATACAAAGTTGAATTAAATACAAAATTATTCAACTGGAGAATTCAGAAGAGATAACTGTGTACGGACAAAAAAAGAGAATTAAATACAAAATTATTCAAAATAGAGTATTGAGAATTTTGAATACCGAAAAAAGAAGCAGATGACAAAAAAAATGATAGTTCGCATTAATCAACTTGGCGGTATTTGGCACCGGATCTTCTGTTTTCATTTTGGTACTTCATCTCATACTCCACGTATCGGAGTGACACGTGTAAGATTTTATTAGATTTTCTAATACATAAACTTATGGTATGATCAATAAAAGAAAAAAAAAAAGCTTTATATATCTAATATTAAAAAAATAACAAAATTTATATATCCAATAAATTAAAAAAAATAAGTCCTACTTTTTTGGAAATATTTTTTAATAACCTAATTGCAAATATCATATTAATCTCGTCTTTTTAAAATTTTTACTTTTAAGTTATAAAATTTATACATTAAATATATTTATAATATTCAAACTTAAAATGTTTTATAATAGTCAAAGTACAAATATTAAATTGATATTCAAAGTTGTTATATTTAATATTAAATGTATTTAGTAATATCCAAAGTTTGAATATCATAAGATATATTGCAATTTAAAACTTTAATAAGAATATTAAAGTTTTAATTTTAAGTTAAAAGTTTTACAACTTAAAAATATATGTTTTAAAAAGAACATTAAAGTTTTATTTTTAAGTTATGTTAAAAATATTAATAAGAATATAAAAATACAAATTTTATAACTTAAAAATAAAAAAATTAAAAAGACGAGATTAATTTGATATTTTCACTTAGGATATTAAAAAATATTTCCAAAAAAGCAGGACTTATTTTTTTAATTTATTGGATATATAAATTTTGTTATTTTTTTAATATTAGATATATAAATATTTTTTTCCTTTTATTGATCATACCATAAGTTTATGTGTTAGAAAATTTAATAAAATCTTATACATGTCACTCATCCCATACGTGAAGTATGAGATGAAGCACCAAAATGGAGTAGAAGATCTGTGCCTGTGGTATTTATATACAATTACAAATTTCATTTAGATAGACTTTTTTAGTTAACAAACTAGATAATACGTAACAACTTGATAATAGAGATCTATACTATTATATATTTGATAACCATGTTTGACTTTTCAAAATATGCATTTTTGATGACGTGTAATTTTTTGGTTTTTTTAAAAATTTTAATTAGATAAAAAAGACGTGATTGACTTATTTTTATTTTATATAGTATTAAAATATGAAAATAAGTAGTAAATAAGGAAAATAATTATTGTTGGCAAGTTTGATTGAATGAAATTTATTGATTTGTTTTAGATTTTCAATTAAATGGAAAAAGTGTGATTGACTTATCTTTATTTTTTATATTTTTTTATTATGAAAATAAGTAGTAACTAAGAAAAATAATTATATTTTTTTTATAAACCGAAAATAATTATGTTTGATAAAATTCATAAAATATTTTTCATGTATAATTTTTTTTAATATATACATTTTATTTTATTATTTTAAATAAACGTTATTAATTGAATAAATAGGACTAAATGCTACATGTGTTCTACCCCGACATTTAAGATAAGAATTTCATGTCTTGATTTATTTCTAAATTATATATATTTTTATTAATGTAAATACATATTATTAATTTAATAATTAAATGATATACGCATTCTGTCCTAATCAATGAAATTATTACAAGAAAGTTTGAATTAATAACTATCATTAATTATGGTGTTCACCCCATAATTAAGGTGATATTTAATATATTATTAATTGTGATTTATATATTAGATTGATAAAGAAAAGCTTAAAAAAACTTTTAGAATATAATTGCAATTCGATTTTTGAACAAAGTTATTGAAATTTGAAGTTCTTAACGAGATTGATGAAGTTTAAAATTTTTTGAGATTTTTGCCTCAATATCTTAATGTATGAAATATTTTTGTTTTAATGAATTATCATATTTAAGATTTTAATTTGATTTCTTGATAAGAATGACAAAGTTTAAAATTCGTGACGAGGTAACCAATTTAGGAAGAGTTTCGAGATTTCTGATTCAATCTCATAAGGTATAAGTTTTTTTTATATATATAATTAATTAAAAATTTAATTGTATTAATTTAATCTTATATTTTTTTTTTGAATTAATTAGTTTTAAATTATTAAGTTGCAATTTGATTCATTTACAAGATCAACGAAGTTTGAAATAATTGTCGGGGCTAAAAAGATTGTCGCGGTTCTTAGCTTAATCACTCAAGGTAAGAGTTGTTGTTTCTCTTTTTGTAAATTATCATATTTTATATTTAAAATTTTTTTGATATTTATACCATTTCAACACTCTATTTTATATTAGAATATAGCTAGATTAAATATTTTAAATTAATTATCTAGGGAATGTTTAGGGTAGTAAATATATTATCTATATACTACATATTTATCTAATTAGTAAATAAATAAATGTATTGTCTATAAACTGCTACTTGATCTCGAATAAATTTTAATTTGATTGTCAAATTTATTAATTATTCTAGGGTGTTTTATCTTTTAGTTTGTTTATTTGATAGGTTTATTCAAATTTTTTTAAAGTTTATTTTCATATCTTTTTGTGCCTTTCTTTAATAGCAATAATTTTTTATTCAGTATGATGAATGCAAAATATTCTTTTTATTATTATTTGAATCTTCATATTTTAAATATTTTAACTCTTACAATATCTTTTCTCAATAATATTTATTTTTATTTTTTTTTTAAAGTTTGTATTATTTTCGAAATATATTTTTTCCTTTGTAATGTACATTTTCTATTTTAATATATTTATTTTAATTTATTCTTTATTTTAATTTTATTAAAAATAATATATTTATTTACTAATCGATAATTACATATTTTTAAAGAACTTTTCATTACTCTATTCATATAAATATAGATTATCTTTTATATATATATTCTTATTCTTGTGGATACACTATAATAAAATATGATATGACATGAGTTTTATTTATTTACTATCCTCGTAGATTTATAAATTGTATTGTAGCGAAAGTTTTACATAATAATAATAACAATAATAATAACAATAATAATTTTTTATTATTATTTAGAATTGAATGGTATTTATATATTCTTTTTGAAGTTTTTTTTACGCGCCACTACTTAATACTTAAATAAAATTGTAATAAAGAAATACTTTAATGGTAGTTCATTTTTTACTTTTAAAAAATATAATATAATTATTTATTTTAAATTATTTTAGTTTAAAAGATTCAAAATATTATAAGTTATATTATTATTATTATTATTATTGTTAATACCGTGCATCGCACGGGGCATACGCTAGTCTAATTATATAACAAACTCAAATAAATTGATTCATAGTTAATATTAATCCAAATACTGACAGCTAAGACTAGACTAATTAGACCGGCAATAGAGTTGAAATAAATCACGTTTATAGAGTTGAAATAAATCACTAATCAATTAGGTTTGTGATTAACTTGGAATTTAAACCGGAATTTTATTTAATGTGGCGTTTATGTAGGAAACATTATTTTTTTTTTCAAAAAAGGAAATGATTAATTCATTTAAGAGAAATAAAAACAAACGAAAAAGAAAGCAAAAAGGAGTAACAAGCTTCGAGGGAAGTAAGTAACGTGCAGAAGCTAGAAAGTCAGCAGGCACAGTGGAAAGCAACTGTACGTAGCGTCTTGTTAACGTCACCCTGCTGTAAAGTACAGAGCCCACAGATTTGCCACGTGTACTAAAAGCTCAAAACCCTCTATTTTTTTTAAAAAAAAACTAGATATTCAATCTTCCCACGTGTGTCGTACAATCCATTGCACGTTTGCCAGGTATGATATGTTGCTTTTGTTTTTGATACAATTTTGGATCTTATGGATATTAATATATAGCCTGTACTTTGACTTAATTACAAGTGGATTCATATTCTTTTGCATATTATAATATAATTCTTATATTTTTTATTTTCATGTAATTCATTAATAATTTTTTTAATAATACATTTATATTTCTAACGCTTTTATGAGTATTACAAAAAATATAAAATCATACCTAAGAATTTCAGATATTAGGCCTAATTACAAATATTAATAAAAATTAGGAATTAAAGTGTAATTTCTAAACAATTCTAAACTACATTGTAATTAGGATTAAATACAAGTAATTCAATGTAATTTATTCTAATATATATGAATGTGTCAAAGATTTGAGTGAGCAAAACTAAATCAGCTAGCTCAGTTACATTTGGAGATAAACATAGAACAACAATGAAAATCCACATTCTATGTTTTTGATGTTTCAGGGAGAAACATATATGGTAGACATTATATCATAAGGAATAAAAAGGTTTGGATTTTGGCCATCTAAAATATAAGCGTTTTCGCATTTTCAAATCAGAACTAAGTTTTATTTTATGAGGTCATCTGTCGTATTTGTTGTATACTATCATCCGTTTTTCTTTTACAAAAAGACCATCTCTATCTAATTTTTAATGATTTTGATTGCTTGATATTTATACACGTGATGCGCACATAACTCTAATAGTAGTGAATTTTTCCAAACTAAGTCATGAAATAACAAATTTATCATTACTAAGCCAAGTTTGAATTACGTATTTACTATTTAGGCCACCAAAACCACAAAAAGTTCACTAAAACCGCCAATAAATCAATTGGAGATAATTTTTGTCAAAAACGCAAAGCAAGAATAAGGATATGCAACGAATTTTAGTTTCGGTATATATGAAAGTAAAAACGGCCGGATGACAAAACTTTTTTATCCCTTATCTTAATATTGTTGGGAGAAATGGCGCATGCAGGGAAAGTGATCGACAAAATGCCTGAGAGCCAGAGGAACCTTGTGTCTTGCAATTATGTGATCGAGGTTTTCTTGCGAAATGGATTTTATGAGGATTGGAATTTAATTAGTGTTTCGGGTACTGCCTGTTTGTCCATGTCATGAGACCTCATCAAGTGAGTTTAACAAGTGTTTCAAGTGCGTGCGAGATGACATGCAGCATGCATGGTTGTATAAATTAAATCATAAAATCAAACACCATTAATGACACTAAACAACCAAAACAGTTCATAAAACAAACACCACTAATGGCACTTCTTCACTATACAACAACAACGATGATCAAATCATCCGAAGATTAACATGATCACGGAAAAGGGGAAACATTACGAAACAAGACACGGACTAGCATCCTAACACCACTAACATAATCAAATCACAACATTACATAACTAACAACTGAAAGGAAAAGACTTCAACGACCTTCGAACACAT